>JAZHYW010042430.1:0-196335 GCA_037355805.1 Ixodes ricinus | reverse complement strand
TACTGACAAAGCCTGCCAGATTGACACGGGAAGCGGCCGCCGAAGTGGAAAAGGTGGAGCGGCAGACAACGGATGAGAGGAGAGACACGTGACTGGCGCCCCGCTACGGCAAGACGCCGAAACAGACTCCCGAGCGAACAAGTGTGTTTCGGGTCCTCGCCACTGCAAAAGCTGAGCGCAGACGTCCAGGTTCCCCGAGAAATGGCTCTTCAATGCTCTGTGCTACCAGATCCTCACGCTCCAAATCTGCGACCGGGCACTCCATGGCTTCGATCGTCGTCGAACTGCCAGTCTTTGTGAGTATAGAGGAGACTATGGCACGGAGCTATAGAACTCGTCTTTGACTGGTGTGTTTAGCGTCCTATCCCGCCGATACATCAAATGTTGTCCCCAAGAGGCAACAAATGACGTCACAGAAGCAGGTGTCTCGTGTTGTCGGATGTCGCGACCCTGGCGGTCTGTACTAGAAGTCCCGGCAAAAAGTACGAGCCCACGCGAGCGTCACTGTCGTCACGGAGTTCCAACTCCTGACTGCTGAAGCTTGCTTCCAGAGACTGTCAAACAGGATAGTGACCTGGAGCAAAACTGGCAGCGTCTGCCACATCCGTGATCCACCACCGCTGCAACAATACCCCCAGGATCGCGCGGCCGGGGACAACATGAGACTTTTATTACGTCATCAGGCGGAAATCGAGGTAGCACCTTTTAAAACGCGGTAAACACACTATAGGCTCCTTGCCCTGACGTCACATCGCATTCTTTTGACCACCATGTAAAAGGAGGAGAGGGAAGCTGCTTTTGTCAGAATTTTGAATGACTGGTTAATCTCGTATAATCTTCTTGGAGAAGAATAGCGACGTCTGCGCATATCCGGGAGGCACAAAGGAGGATTCTGATAAGAGGGAAGCTCTTTCTGCCCTTTTTCTCTGGAGGTCACCGTAGCGCTCTTTCAATGACGTCATGTGCAGAGTTTAGGGAAAACTCCTCCCACCCCTTTCCACTATATCAAAGCAAACGCTGTAGAAGAGGTCTCCTCCACTCCAGCGTTCCCTCTGCTAAAGTGAAAAGAGGATCGGAGGAGGCTCCCCTGAACATGTCACCAACTATAACAAAGAGACGCGCTTCATGCACCATAATAGGGAGTTTTAGCGAGTCGTTTTTCAAGCGCACGGTTCCGAAATCACGAACGGTACAGCTCATCCGTTCCGTGAAACCGTATGTGAAATTTGACACACTTTAGCGAATCGTGAAAGTAGCGCGACCGTGTAAACGATGATGATGATAGGGCTTAACGGTGGCGCCATCTTCTAGTGAGCATGTGAAACATTCTGCAACGTGTAAATCCGTGGCGGACACCGTGGTGGCGGGTGGCGGCTCGTGTTTCCGGCGTACGACTGATGTAAACAAGACGGCCGATGGAACATTTGCCGGTCGGAATTTCAAGAACTGCGAAGCTAGATGGAGTAAAAAGTATCTAAACGACCGTAAAGGTATGTGGTGTGTCTCCGTCATCCTGAACTTGAACGATCGTTCACGTTGTGTGCCGTCGAACCAAATCATTTCGTCTGCTCGCGGTCGCCACGGCAGCTAGTCTGCCCGCAGATCGCAAAAATTTACTAGCATGCGTTATTTACAGCATTCACGATCGCTTACCATTGTGAGCAGTCCTCGAAATGATTTGGTTCAACCTCTCAAATGAAGCAGACTAACAGGACGGCAAATCGCCTCCCGCTGTCCTAAGCCTAACGCTCGGCTGGGTCGGCGAAGGCAGTCGCCGAACCGACCGCCATCTTTGTTTTTACCCGAGTCGGCAACGGTGCTGGCTGCGTTCCGGTGACGACTCCAGCGGCCGGAATGGGAGAAACGAACGAGAAGAGCTTCCCGAATTCCGAACGACTCGCGCGCGCATGCGCAGTGGCGTCGCCGATGCGTTGGAGGGCGAACCGTTCGTGTGGAAACGACCTGCTAAAACTCCCTAATAAAACCTTTTTGTAAACCGTTCTGATACCTCCGATAGCGATACCCGATAACAACATGAAGCATGCGCAAAGGCGTCAGCGGAGTATCGGGTATGGTTGTCGGAGGTATTGGAACGATCTACTAAAACTCGCTAATAGGAGCACTCACCTCCAACCTGCGACAGCGCCTGGCGTCCCTGGACCTCCTGTTGGATCTGCGGCGCCAGGCCATGCTCAAAGACCATCCGACGCAGAGCCTGGATCTCAGCCGTGGAGGGGACCCTCTTCGCTGTGGCTTGGCGGGGCTGCCGGGAGTGGGGGGCGTCGACTTCCACGGGAGCGACGGTGGCATTGCGCGGGGACGAACACATGGCGAGTGCGGACCACAGGCACAGCAGAAGCAGACACCGGAGGGCAACGATCATGGCACGCTGAAAGGGAAGTCCCAGAAGGTCGTCAACGGTGCGTCAGAGGTGTTCGACACTGTTAGCCCGAATACATTATCGCTTCTTCGCATCTTTCGCAGACAGACTATGAGCAAGTACTAAATTTGTCTCCTTAGGTTAGTGACCCAAAGAAGCACATTTCGCTACATTATTTTTTAGAGCGCAGCTCTTAGGCGTCCGTTTCTGGGTTGAGCGGCGTCGGCCTAACCACGCGCGTTGCATTATGGGACATCACAGTTTCCCGGCTAAATTTAGCGGGGAAACTGAATTGGTGTTGAGGTCACGTGACGTCGATTTCCCCGCTAAATTTAGCGGGGAAACTGAACCCGCCAAATTTAACATAGAAATTTTCGTTAAATATAGCGCGAAATTTAGCGTAAATTTTCCGCTAAATGGAAGGGGAGCAGTAGAGGAGGACGGGACAGTACGGAGTGGGAGGAGGGGCATACCCTTCCCTCCGTACCCTCCCCTCCTCCTACTCAAGAGCTGCGCTGTAATGCGGCATTAAGCCCGGTTCACACAGTTGCGTTTGACTGCGTTTGACTGCGTTGCGGCAGCGAGACACCAGGACATCCCTGCTGTTTAGATCGCGTGCCGAGAAGATTACTTGAATTGGATTCCACGCTTCATACGAAGCACAGATGTGCAGGTGACTCGCTTTCGGTTCTCGCCGCAACGCAGTCAAACGCACTCAAACGCAAGTGTCTGAACTAGTCTGAACCGGCCTTTAGAGAGAGTTGTAAACGCCTATTATTTTTAAAGATATCCTTTAATTTTTTAAAGCCGGTGACCGCTAATTTGCGTTAACTACGTGGTCAGCTCCTAAGACGCAAATTAAATCATTTGTCTACTCTTGAGTTCATTTGGTACAAATGACACGATACGCAGTTTGAAAAATATTATTTTAAGATTCTTTTATAAAAAAGAGGAAGTGTTTACTTCACTAATATTTCCCAATGATCGCTTTTATGAAGTCATTCTCTATTCCTATATCTGTCACTTAGCGACTCCGTTAGCGCGAACACGACATCAGCGCCTAATCGGATTTCAGTTTAAAATATACATATATATATTGACGGGCACCAAATTTTGTTGCTTAGGGGATTGCCCAAAGAAAAGCACCTGTCACAACGCTGTAGATGGAGAGGAGACGACCTCCTCTCCAGCATTCGCTCTGCTAAAGTGGAAAGACAATAGGAGGAGTTTCCACTTCACTTGTAACCTATCACCGACTATGTATTAGTCTTGATGACATGCAGTTTTCTAGAAGAACAGAAAAGTGGCGACAGCTTGTTTGCTTTAATATATACCGTCCCACTTTGTATGTTTGCAGCGCTTTACACCACGATGGAGTCATTGGTCACCTCCAACTAATCGGACGGCAATATGCATGCTGATTCTTTTTTATTTTTTTTAATATCAGGTAGCTTGTAAGATGGTACTTCAAAGAAAAAACTCCGGCCCTTTTTCTCGCTCTTAAGCAGGTCCTGCTAGGTTTGCCCGCGACAATTCAATTGCAGAGGACAGCCATAGAATAGCCGTCTAGTTGCAGTGCCGCTGTTTCGAAATTAAATTTGGTAGCTTCAGTACTTTGAAAAAATTATGTGGCTCTAGTGGGGGCCTTTCGAATTGTGAACCTTCTCCACAAAGATGGCTTCGGCAAGACCTTTGCAATCAATGTCACGTATTGAGTAGAATGGTCTCCTGATTTATATTAAACGGATAGAAGGCCTTTATCTGTCAGGGTCCCATGACAGGGCCGAACATATCGTACAACGGCCATAAGAGCTCGCTGCTTGGTGACAACCGTATTCAAACGAGAAAAAAAATTGTGAACGACCTTGAAAGTTCATTTGTGTCAATCAAAAAGCTTCCGCAGTCGCATCTTTAGGATGTGAAGTCAGACTGAGCATATCGTTGATTTTAAACCCGCAGCGAACGAAGCATGGGAGTAGCAAAACCAAACATAAAAGAGTGCAAAAAAAAAGCATACCAGTCTCAGCTGTTTAGAGGTCAGTTTACGCACTTGCGATTGCTTACTACCGAGTTCTTGTGATCTCTTACGACGAGAGAACAGACTGGCACGCTGACGCCATTTATGAGGTGACTCTGAAACTTCATTCCTCTAGAACGAATATTTTCCCGTATTTGCGAGATCAGATCTACAAAAAATGGTCCATTAACACAATGTCAAATTTTGAAACAAAAATGATGCGCGAAAAGTTTAGGAACTAAGCGGAAATGCCAAGTGTCACACGGTTACAGGACAGATGGCGCCAATGTGAATTCTCTTGTTGTCCGAGGTTTTAAGGCACTCGGTCATAAGCAGTCGCAAGTGTGTGAACTAGATTCATCTCGGTAGACCGTAACCAAATAAGAAGAAGAAAAGAACAGCCTCAATCTCACTCCAAATATTTCGGTTGAGTCCCCCCATGGACGTATCTCGGCAGCGCACGCCAAATTCCAATCTCGGGGCTTCTTGAAATCTGCAGGAGCTATAGTCTTTCTTGTTTTATGTGGGTATGTGTGTGTGACTGTGTGTGCGCGTCAGTTTTCGGCGGGAGCTTGTATCCTCACTGAACAAAACCCGAGTCGCTGACGCAGCTGCACTCGTTTCGTCACTGACTGAACACGATTCCCAGCCGAACGTGCGAGTAATAGAAGAGAGCGGGGCCCCGATTCCAGCCACTGGATAATTAATACTTTCCGTCTCCGCTTCTCCCAAACCAAGGCACATTTAGTGAAATACATCTGGCAAGTTTGGTATATCTCTGTTCAAGGCCGCAGCCATCGTCGTCGTCCTGAAGGCATCACCGAAGAAGAGGCCGAGCAGGCCTCAATACTTTGGGTCCCTAACTAGGGCTTAGTTGGACGTCCTTTTTAATTATTCTTCATCGATGCACACTTTCAGCGCCTCACTGAAGAAAGTTAACAATAGCTTTCAGAGTAGCCATCGCCGCCGTTAAGAACAACTTCCCAGACGACGTCTTCGCGGCATTAGCGTAACTTCGGCTGGTAATAATATTAGTACCTTTATTTCTTCCAACGAAAAACAATGTTGAAAAGGTAACAAGAGAAAAAAGCTGTAAAAAACAGCTTCACGAGTCCCGAGCCACCTAAACCAGCAGTCAGGACGCAGGCACCAAAATAAAGTATACAGAAATAAAACGTGACATGTGCACTACATATATGAAAAACAAATTAAAAAAAAAAACGAACGAACGCTATACAAGAGAAGCAGCATATTGGCGCAATTTGCACAATAGTGAAAGCATATACAGGAAGATAGAGCCTCACAGAAATAAAAGTGAAAGAAAAGATCAACTCGGCAAATTTTAGCGCTTATCGCGGACAATTTGGCTCGCATAAATATTTGAAATAAACATTTTCCGTAAGATGCTCACCGATATACGGCCAAGTTCAATTCCCTGCCCGCTAAGCTGGTTAAGGTCAGTCTGCAAAGTATATTCCATACTTTGGTTAGTTCTCCGATCAGTCAATCGATCGTCGTAATGTGCGCCCACCCCTACGATAACCCTCTGGGGCACCGCGTGCTCTGAAGTATTCGCGTCTCCAGCTTGTTGCTCGCCCTCCCGCGGCGGAAACGGTAGCATTCTCTGTCTTTGAGATCTTCACCTTCGGGTCATCTAGCTGTTTATTGCGATAGATGTGGCTGTTCACATCGGTTAGATGACATTGAAATCTTGGTCTAGACATTCACAAAAAATGGCCAAGAAAATTCATGAAGCATTTTACATTCGGCTACACGGTCCCGATCTCTGCGTCAGTTTAGAGTCAATTACGCTGTCTAGGGAAGAGTTCGAGTTTGTTCTCAGTTTGGGTACGTTTGTTTAATACTTCGTTTCAGCTTCTGTGGGAGCGATCCCATGGATACAAGCGCGTACATGCAGCCTGGTCCGGTGCCCACACTCCACGACGCCACGTGCAAGACAGACGCAGTTAGCGTTGGGGCTCGCGCTTTGGCTTTACAAGGACCTGAGGTAGAACGATGTGTAGTAATTTTTTTCCAGTTCTTATTCACCTTTATTTTTTTATTAGTACTTTTGTGTTAAAAATGTTTCGGATGGCATATGACAGTGAAGATGTCTTACATGGGGGATTATTCTTTTTCCTTTTTTTTTGTCTTCATGTTTTAACGTATATTAAAGACGACAAAAAAAGAGAGAGTAAGTCGTGAGTCAGCGCTGTGTCTGTGTCCTTATTCTACTTGTCCTGTATCCCTACTGTGTGGTGCACGTTTAAAGACCCCAGGCTAGCGGTTGTACTGCACTGGCTAAATTGCTCACTTACAGCTGGCAGACAAGTCGTCCATAGAGGCAGACTAAGTTCTAGGTTCTATAAACATACACACAACCCAATATTTTTCTACTTGTCCTCGTGTTGTTGTTTTGTTGTGGTTGTTGTTGTTGTTGTTTTGCGCTGTTTTAGTTATATGTTTACTACACACTTCTGTTGTTTGAGTCGGCTTCCGTTGTTGGAGCTTTGTAGTGAGAACAGCGTGTCTTAATTTATACGTTTTGTGAACATATTCTAAACTCATCACCCACGACGATATTTTGTAAAATTGAGATTTATTATGTTAATCTTAGTGCTGGAAATAATGTTAGAGCAATCATCTAAATACCCAGAAACCAATTAAAAGTCCCGCAGTTCTTTATATTACATGACAATGAACTAGCTATAAAAGGTAGTAAGAACACACAAATAATATTAGCACATATATTTTCAACAAATAAAATATTCTATTTAACCTCTAACGTGTATGAGAGATCCTGTCTTTAAAGGGACACTGAACTCTCAAGATATTCCGAAGTTCTTGGATCGGGCACGTGTATGTTTCAAAATAAGTTTCCGAGAAGGCCTTCTTTAGCCCAATAATTACTCTGAGACACATCTTGAGTTATGAAAAAATCCGGAAATTAACACTTATACCGAGAAATTTAATCCAAAATAGAGGTTAGTTTCGGTTTTCTTCCACAAGTAAAACGTGCCTCCTCGCGTAAATATTACGCTACACACCAGCTTTTTTTTTTTTTTTCAGGATAAAGAGGCGATTTTCGCTTAAAACACCCTAGCTTCCTCGTATAAGCAGGAATAATTTGTGTGGCTCAATGAAGCCAGCACATTCGATATGTTCAGCAACTGGTATAATGGTCCGCATCTCCGACCCTCTTTATAACCATCATTTTGCAAAGCGAGTGGCGCCACCTGTAGTAAATTAGAATCGCGAATACTACTCATGGGATCGGTGGTCACCTCACTCCTGACCACAGCAACCATCCCAAGGTCGGCGCGAGGCATTCAGACGCTCCGCCACCGCGCCTTCTCGCGCGACACGCTTGGTGGGAGCACCATGACTTTGTACACTCGGAAACAGGCAAGCGGACGGTCGGTGGAGGCAGTCGCCTGTGCAGCGTCCACGAGTCGTCCACTAACCCCGATGCTCGGCCGGCTGTTGGCCGGGCCGTTCCCGAGCTGCACGACACGGGCCTCCGACTCGCGGCCGCCCCCCGTGCCTCGCATCATGCGTGCTCGCGGTCATTCGGGACGCTAGGCTGACCGCGGCTACTATCACACGCCGGGCAGCTCTTCTTGCTCGCTCCGTTCGCTCACTTAATTCAACCAGAGCTAGCCGTGACTCGGTACGAAGGCAGCGCCGGAACTTGGCTGCTGGCCGTCCACGGAGCGTGGACGTTAGCCCTGATTGATTAGACGGCCCCTCCGTATACGAGCCGTTTTCGAGGTACCAGGATGTGATCAGGTGTTTATTTAGTGTTTCCACTTTGTTTATTTTTATCCAATTCATTTGTTTTTACGGATTTTGGTGTATGGTGCATATCCTTCAAGCTGCTTATCTTTTTTTCATCATATTTAATTAAAACGCGCGCTCTTGTTTTAGATTACTCCTACAAACATCCTAAAGTAAAAAAATAAAAAGAATTCCTGAAGCTAGAAATGTACAATATACCTTTATTTATTTATTTATTAAATACCTCATACCACACGTGGTCCAAGCAGGATGGGCAGGGTAAAAACTCAAGAACCCGTACAAAATACGAAACAACGAAAAAAGAAATAAGGCATACAAATCGGCAGAAACTATGAAAGAGGCGGTACGATACAGCAAAACAAGTAGCTAGCCAAGAAGCACAATACCGAAGCATGTAAGCGGGGGAGGAAAGTATGTCGTTTATATAAATACGTGTTAATAATAAGAAAAAGAAACGGATGGCGGACAGCGAAAAGGTGTAAAGACCTTTTTTTTTTTTCACAAAGTCTGCCCTATGTGATGTTTATAAACAACACTGATAGGTAATATGCCATGGTCACATATACAGCTGATAAGAAACGTAGGGTGTGGCGAGAGAAACCTATTATCACACCTCAGCCAATCAGGTTGCAGCATTATCTAATGAAAACTTCGAAGGACGATTCACAAAGCCATAAGCTTGAAGATACTAAGCCACATTATGCGTTTCTTAGTTGTCTGTGACTATAAAAAATATATAGAAGTATGTCTCCGATTTGTCGCCTTCTTTCAAGGGGGGGGGGGGGGGGGAGTCTGCCGGAAAAGCAAAAATAACGAAAAAATAAAATAAAGGCAGCTGCCTTGCCCGCATATTGAAAAGAAACACAGATCTTATTCAAAACTCACTGCTCTGATCTAGAATGCTTATGAACGTCTACAGTTTATAAACGAAAAGCGAATGCCGAGAAATTAAACGTTACTTAAATCTAGCTGCAAATTATGTCAAGTTCAATGTAAAAGAAATGGCCATACCTTTCCGGATCGGAAGTGAAGTTCAACTAAGGGGCTGCCGCTGCTAACTTATGGGTGGCATATCAAGCGTATACTTCGTTCGAACTCTCAGCACACACGTGTGATATGTTACCGACACGAAGTGCAAAGGTGGTATGCCACTTTCGCCGTCGCGCGGAAAGTTTCGGACGCGGCGCGTGTCCCTCGCCTCGGCACTTCCGTACGACTTTGCTCATTTACAAGGCTCATACATTCACCGGTGACGGAATTGGAACAGCGCCATTGAACCGTGCGCAACAGGCAAACAGAACATTCTTTGCTGGAGCTCCGACACAATTGTCTTGAGTTTCTAAAGGAAGCTATAAAGAAGCACAACAGTAACAACTCTTTGCATTTATAATTTCGCGGGGGAAGGGGGGCGGGGGGCGCAAATGCGCATGGGGCGCCGGAGGGACATCGTCATTATATTACTCGTTTTCTTATCTCGGACGATGATCCCTTCTGTGCAATATTAGATGGGAATTTTTTCGAAAAAAGACCCAAATTCGACTGTAGTGTCCTGTAGTGGTCGTGTTTTTCCTTCGTCTGAGTTTACTAGCTGAGTTGCTTATCCCTATCATGTTCAAAGTTTACCAACTGGCCCAATTTGCTGCTACCTTGATGCACGGAGTATTAAAAACATGAATCAGATCATCTTTGCTTTCACCGCGTAATGTTTCACGTTCGTATTCGACATCGTCCTTTGTCTCTCTTTCCACCCAAGAGAGGCCAAAATACACGCCGAAACCGCCGGAAAACAAAACACATTCTCTCAGTGAGCTTTTAAAACCGGCGCTAACTGGTTTTACGACTGGCTGTACCCAAAAATCTCCGCAAAAAGTGCTTCCGGTGAAAGTTGCTGGAAGGGAACGAGGGGGGGCCAAACGGAAGCGAGAGACCACCAGCCCGAAACAATGCCGCGAAAAACCGCGGGTGCGTAACGCGGCGAGAGCATCCATGTCACCTATTCCGCGCCATTGATTTCGATGCGGCTTGAGCAGGTTGAGGTGCACGAGCTGTCCACCATGGTGTGACTTCATAGCAGTTATTTCATCGATGAACTTCGCTTTGAGGGAAGCGAAAGACTACAAAAAGTTATTTGAATAGGTTCCTCGGAGCACGGTTGCACTGCTAATACAGCATACAAAAGACAGTCACCAGGTACACTGTCTGGGGGCATGTCTCTTCCTTGGATGACGGTCCCGTCGGATTGGTAATAGAAAACGGTCTGCAGAAATCTTTGAAGCATACATGCGTATGAGACAAACACAAGCTTCGAACGTGCTTGAGGCGCAGTATTGCTCGAGGCAAGTCAAGGGCGAACATCGTTTTTGTTTTTTTTGTATGATGGATGAGCGGTACGACTGCGGCTTTAAAGTGCGCTCTAAGGTTACCGTATATAGGACTTTCCAATAATCGCCTTCTGGGCCTCTAAACTAGTCAAACCCGAAGTATGGGCCCAAGTTGACGGGACGCATCGATTGGCCGATCACGACGATGACTTCGCGCTTTTTTCACCCGTATAATCCGCGCTCCGCGAACTTTCGGTTCCAACCTCAACGCCAATTCAGTTTCCCCGCTAAATTTAGCGGGAAAAATGACGTCCCATGACTTTGTGTCACGTCACCCATGAACCAATTCGGTTTCTCACCTAGATTTAGCGGGAAAATTGACGTCACGTGACCTCAACACCAATTCAATTTCTCGCTAAATTTAGCGGGGAGGTTACGTACGCCAACGGTGACGCCGCGAAACGCGCGAACGGGCACCTAAGAGATGCGCTCTAAAAACAAGGCTAATACAAAACGTGTTATTCAAATGCAAGCAATCAAGTTAATACTCGTAAAAAAATTGCGAATTGCCCTGAAAATATGTTGCTACGTGAAACGTTCTTGGCGCTAACCTCCAGGCATTTTTTTCTCAAGCCGTGCATTCAGGTTTCTCCACTGCTCTCCACTTCATTGAATCATTGACTCATTAACTTTCCCCGTATGGTCGGGCTGTGTCCACAGAATATGGCATGGGCAATGGCGGGCAGCGGGTGAACTGAATTATGTGTAGGTCACGTGACTTCAATTTTTCCGCTAAACTTAGCGGGAGAAGCTGAATCGATGTATTAATTAGTCTCGTGACATCAACACCAAATAAGTTTCCCCGCTACATTTATCAGGAAAATTCGCGGTTACGCTTTTTGAGGCTTCACTTCACCTGAAAGCCTAGCTTATAAACGTTTCATGGCTTAATGATACAGCCACTAAAAATGCGAGAAATAAAAATTCGTACAGGGTCAAAAAAAAAATTCATGTGTAATAAAGGACTTTTAAGGGCCTGTAAATATATTTTCAAGGAGAACTTACAATTCTGTCTAGTAAATTTATAAAATAACAACTTTTTTAAATGCACTGCGAGAATTCTAGGGCGCAGCTCTTCGGCGCCCGTTTCCGGCTTGAGCGGCGTCGGCGTAACTGTCAGCATAACCGCACAGTGCATTATGGGACATTTCCCATGATGGAACGCGCGGGGAGGAGGAGTAGGGGGGGAGGAGGAAGGGGAGAAGGAGGGAAAAGGAGGAGCGGAGGAGGGAGGATGAGGAGAAGAGGGAGGGAAGGAGGATGAGAGGAAGGGAGGAGCTTGAAGGATGAGGGGTGGAGGAGGAGGGAAGGGTACTCAGTGGAAGAGGTGAAGGAGGCGGTGAGAAGGAGGGAGGAGGGGAATACCCTCCCCTCAGTATCGTTCCCTCCTCCTCCTCAAGAGCTGCGCTCTAATTCGGCGTTACAGGGTGTTGTAAACGGCTTTCAATTTTTTTATTGCACGATAGGAAAAGGCGCATTTGCCAAAGAGGTGCTAGTAAAGTGTTCAGTAGAGCTACTGCAGCCTTTTTTTTTATTATTTCCTGGTTGGTGTTTAGAAGCTCTTGCATGGTAATTTTCGCCGTTTTCCTTAGGCTGTTCGACTTGACAATGTAGGTGATGTCACCTGTTGCGTCTGCTTTCTCAGCGAAGCAATAGGCTGAAGCTGTCAGATCAGCGACCAGGGCGCTTAACGGGCTTCCGCTAAATGTGTCTAAATCTACCATATAAGAAAACTTCCTCGTTGGAATTTCAAAATTTATGTTAATATACACGTAAAAAATTATTATATTTTATTATTGCAAACCAAACTTTATCATTACAAAAAAAGGAAACCTGACTATTATCGGGAAATTTAGGTGTTCTAAGCACTGTTAAAAATCCAAGGCTTTCAATGTTTGGAAAACGCCGTTTTCAAATTGAAGGATTTTCAAGGTTTCCAGGTACTCGTGCGAAACAGGGGACGGTGGTTCCACTCGGATGACTTTCTTCGTTTCACGTCATTAAGGCACGGAGTGTAGGTGCGTTTCATTGGTGGCCATATCTGAGCTCACTGCTACTGAGCACGTGCTGACGGCAGGCATCCACAACGCTTCCAACACGCACATTTCACACCATCAAGATGATAAGATCGTCTACTTTTGATGTATCGTCATACATTGCTGCAGATCAGTGATTTACTTACAGACCCCCATAGTCTCTCATGCTGACTCCGGCCTCTCTCAGAATTCCCACAGCGGAGTACACGAACACATAGCCCAAAGCACCGTAAAATCCCCCATCCCCCCCCCCTAAAAAAAAAAAAAACTGAGGAAGAGGTAAAAGTTTTTGTGCCAAATGTATGCAAATCACTCAGTAGCGGCAGCAAGAAATTTCTCATGAAAAAGAACCCCCTTGTCATCAAGCAAGCCTGATGGGGCGTGCCGTAAAGCCGGGGTCACACTGCTCATACATCATACAAAATGCACCACAAACACACGCGAGGGGGTATTTTACACCATCATTGCAAAATCCCGAAGTCAAGGTAAAAAGAGGCAGAAGTTATCAAACAAGTAAAAGGTAATATTTCCGCCATGGCGTCGCACTTTAGTAAACAAACGTGTCCCAAATAGACCTTATGCGGAATTGCTTGGTGGAGAGCGTCGCCATTTTAGTGTTGACAAGCGTCGTCGATACCGAAGCACGGTGGAGGCATCGGGGACGAAGCGTGCGATGGCGCGGCAGCTGTGTTTTCCGCCTTCCGACCATGAAATGTGGACGAACAGTTTGAACAACCTGTCGCAACTGTCTGACGAAACCGTCGGAGGCCTGCGCACGCTCACGTCAACCCGCAGTGCGTAAGCTTCCACAGCGAAGGCGTAGGACTTGCTCCGCTACTTCGACCAAGTTTTCGCCAGCGCGCACATGCCTCCCAGAGTTTCGTCATGCAGTTGCGGTATACGTTGTTCAAACTATTCGTCCATATTCCATGGTCGGAAGGCGAAAAAAACAGCTGCCGCGCCATCGTACACTGCCTGTCCGTACGGCTGTCTCCGATGCCTCCACCGTGCTTCGGCACCGACGACGCTTGCCAACATTAAAATGTCGACGCTCTCAGTGTTGTCAGACCACCCAGTAATTTCGCATAAAGTCTATGCGGAGAGCAAGTGGTCTGCTTCTTGGGCAGGGGTTGAGGTGACATCAATATGACGCCGAGCTCTGATTGGCTTTGGTTAAAAGGATGGTGGGTAGACCTCAACGCTAGATGCCTTGAGGTCTACCCACTATTTTTTACGATCAGCCAATAAGAGCTCGGCGTTCTGATACCATCGCAACCCCTGTGCGAGAAGCAGACGAACTTGCGGTCCG
Source organism: Ixodes ricinus (assembly GCA_037355805.1). Classification (NCBI taxonomy): domain Eukaryota; kingdom Metazoa; phylum Arthropoda; class Arachnida; order Ixodida; family Ixodidae; genus Ixodes; species Ixodes ricinus. The sequence goes on along the minus strand of JAZHYW010042430.1, from coordinate 182,414 downwards.
TATTGTTTTATAAACAAAATGTAAAAAATAATGGTAAAAGAAAAAGAAAATAAAAAAACGACGTAATGTTGTTTTTGATGCAACGGGAGTTTTCCCAATAGAATACTTCCGAAAATCCCTGCATGCAACACTGCGCGCGTTGCATTATGGAACCTCTTTTGGCCATAGATAGGAGTGGAATGGTTTTCATTTCAATTGCCCCGTTGACAAATTAGTGCATCTCAGCACTGCATGAAAACAAAGTCAGCGCTCGGTTAATAATGCACCCATTCATCTTTGTCAGAGCCCACGTTGAAACATGGACCTCCAGCGGTACTCTATACACTCGGCCGGCCGCGTGCCATACCTTTCTGACGGCCTGGCTACCACTGCAGAGTGCAGCACGACCTAGGGCGCCTACATGTTTCCGCCGCTCCATGTAAGCACCCTAGCATGACCCTCCCGGTTCACGGATAATTTAAGATAATTGAGGAGAAGATGGAACAGGATTACCGGTTCAGTACACCCCTTCCGTGTGCCTTGGTAGTCCCGTTTACATGCGTACAAAATCTGGCACCTCTGGAGCCCAAGAATCGTGCTCCAACATTTTATCCATATCGATAGGCCAAACCTGCAGAATTATAAATTTAAGGAAAGCCAGATATTAGAAAATGCAAGCACCGTATTTGGTCGTGGCGGGATGTCGTGAAGTGAGGTTGGCAAATCGAAACCGTAACTGCGTCCCAGTGGCACCCAAGATGCTTTGCACGGCACTACGTTGCTAGGATCGCTTCGATTTTGCGAGAGGTCTATTGTTTCTGAATGCCTTCTTTCAGGCGCGCGTAGCAGAGCATGCTACGGGGTGGCAGCGTGAATTCCCGATACCGTATTCGATCTACAAATATACAATATTCTATACCTCTGCGCTTTCCCAAGCAACTGCCTCTCTTTCCCACCACGCACTATCGTGAACAAAACGGTATGTGTGGAAACGCCGGAGCAAGTGGCCTTTAATACATGCTGCATTACCTCGAGGGCGCTAAAACAGCGTAGAAGAGAGGGGAGGACTGCAAGGTTGTGGACATCGAAGTAGGCGCACACTCGCAGCCTCCTCTCCACTTCGCGGTTTTATTATATTTAGACCTCTAAAAACCAGACTGCGCTGTTACACTGAGCAAGATGGTGCGTGAAGCTCAGTGCCACAGCGCAAACCTTTTCTCTTTATCTCTCTAAAGGTCCAAACATATTATCAGCCTCGTCATTCACTGAGCCCTTTGTGTACATTGCAGCAATTGATTGTCCCAAGTGGGGGATTGGTGGACGTTAACGCACCGCAGCTTGGAGCACGTGGGGCGACAGCTTGCGCTGCAGAATCCTTGGCTCAACCCCCTCGCGTATCACTACCGCGTAATGCGCGTTAAGGACCATAGACTGTAGCGGTGGTACCGCATTGGCTGAATCTCCCGTCCACAGCGGAGAGAGCAGAGGCCCACTGGGGGCTGACTATTTTTCCCGCCGTCTAAACAGACGCACAATAGTGAGTTTTAAAGGGATACTTCAACGAAATTTGGTATATACCCGTCGTGTTCAAAAATAGATTGAATATGATCCACAATATCCATTAATGACAATCGCACGTTTGTATTTTGAGCCTGGTGGCTGTATTTTTCGTTATAAAGGGCCCATTGTGGCAAGCGCTCGGAGAGCAGCCAGCGAAGTACATGTGACATCCCCCGCAATCGTGACGTAGTTCGTCTCGGGACGAGCAAAGCTACGGCGAGGCTGACGTCGAGAGGATGTCGTAGTTGTTCCAGCCAACCGAAGCGGCTGCTTCTCCATTACAAACGAGACGTTAGCGACATCCACCAGGTGCTCTTTGCTAATCGTTTAATTGGTTTTAAAATTCCTTTTCGTGTATTTTTAACAGTATATTGGTGTGTCCGATGTGAGACTGTTCCTTTGAATACATATAGACCAAAAAAATAAGCGCCGAAAGTTCCTTGCAGTATCCCTCGCACTGCGCATTAGTGTTGCGTGTCCTACACTGCGCGTACGTGGGGCAAAAAACTGCGTCTTGGATTGGAGCATGGCGACGACCTACCACATGCGCAGCGTGGATCACGCAACGCTGACGCAGAGCGTTTCTCCTATACGCAATACTATAACTCTTTAATTACTTTCCCAAGTACTCTGCGGGAGGTTAAACGCTCCAGATTTCTCGGAGTGTATACTCTACTAACGGCGTGATGCAGACAGGCCAGCGATGGAATCTCAATGCAAACAAACACGGGGGGCGCTCCGAGTCGGAATCGAAACGACGGTTCTTGATGCAACTTTCCTCGCCTCTCGCCCGAAAGTTTATCTGGTTGACCCATTTTCACTCCTCGGAGAAACCCACCGTTAGCAAGAGGACCGGATCGTCGACCGCCTTGCGGAACGAGCCACCGAGGTATACGGGCATCGCAAACGCCGTTTATTGTTTCTTTCAACGAACGGGCCTTGAACGGCTTCGCGTGTGGCCTTTGTCGTAATTGTGTCAAAGGTTTTATAACGTACCCAAAGCGTTAGCGTACGCAAAAATAGCGTCGTTGCCACTGAGAATGCGCCGAACGCTATAACGCGTTTTAAATTCGCGCGTAGCGACGACGGGATTTTTTTTTACGTGCGCAAAACATTTGCGTATGCTATACCCCAGTGGTCTCAAACTCATTTCAGTATGGGGGCCAGATAGCTCACACCGGAAAGGTCGAGGAACAACGGGAGACGGGAGAAAGGGGGGAGGGGGGGGGTATTATAACGCCTTGAACAAATACCTGTCTTTTTAATGGTAATTTTTTTTAAGGCGAGAATCTTGAGTTTTTAGTTCTATCTTTGGTTTAGCTTTAGTTTTATCCGGTTGATCGAGAATTCGCGCAGCCGAGATGCATCCTTCAACGAAGAGCTCGCGATTGCAGCCTAGTAGTGGAATTGTTGTACATTACAAAAATCTGGGAAGCAAAAGCAAGACAAAGGGCAAATGAACACAGAGCAGAGTAAACAATGTGGTTCAGTCAAAGAGCACAGCTGTTTTTCGAGCGAAAATGAATCGGCAAGATGATATCACTTTGGCGCATACCATTTCTAGCGTATGGGAACCGGGACCCGTAGCCGGCTGCCTGCGGGCAGCATGCGGCCCGCGTGTTTGAGACCCTATACGCGTTTATAAGAAGCCACGCGTTAGTCTCCCGCAGCATGTGCCGACGTTAGCCAAAACGTCAAACAAGATCGGACAGCGTTAACCTTCTCAATTCGTGGAAAGTAAAAACAATCACAGGTTCGTTCGCCTGCGCGTATATGTTGCCTTCATTGTATAATATAACTGAAAGAGGGATGCAAGATGCATGGTTAGTCACTCATGGAGGGGGCCGGCATACGTATCGGCTGTCACTCATACTTTTTCCCCATGCACGTGCAAAGTGTTGCGATAACCGAGAGGGGTGCTGTGCTCCAAATATTGTTACAGCTTGGCGGCGTTCGTCACCACGCTGATTGGTCACAGACGTGAACCCCGAAATCTGCCAACAGATTATTCAAGAAGTGTACAAACCGTGCACCATGTTCGGCTGTCGATTTACAATTCATGCACCCGGCGCAGCAAAATCAAAAAGAAATTTTCTGAGAAAAAAAACTGTAACAAAAATTCTTTCTAACTTGTAAAACTGTACAGTGAAAGTGAAGGTGGTTTTGTGTCATTGTTTTTCATACTGTAGTCACTGACAAGGTGAGAACAGCAGGGAGGTGCTTCAGTTACCCCGCCTTCAGCGCGAGCTTTCCTACCTTCGATAACCCTTCCGCGTCTCAAGCACGTCGAGGGCGCGCGCCAGCCAAAGCACGGCGGAAGGCACGGAGCATGTGCTGGACGCCAAGTGTTCAATCGAAAGACACACCCTGCCGTTCTCATTTCGCTGGTGACCATAGTGAAACACTACAAGATGTGCAGTTCGTAAACCTCAAAACACAGAAACATTGAACTGCCTTTTTTTTTCAGCCCCCCTTGCTAGATAAATGTACTGTCGCTAAAATGTCAAAATAAAAGTCGAATTAGCATAAATCAAGGTTGTTTCACTTAACGCAAATGAAACAAAACTTGCACCAAAAAAAGTGTAAAAGTTACCGGACACTATTCCGCGTTTACTCAAACGTAGTACCAATCAGCTCAAATTTTCGGTTCGAACAAAAGCAATCGCGTCCAGGGCAAGCGATAGCGACTCACCTTGTCTCGAAGGTAAGCCTCGGGACTTCCAGGTTGACTAGAAAACAACAACGTCACGCCACACCTCGACGCAGACAACGACAAGCAGTGGCGGCATCAGTAGCGACGATAATCCGGAAGGAGCCAACGTCCTCCTCGTCCTCTCCAGCGCCCACACACTCATCCAGACGATCCGTCACCACCGTCCACCCGCACGTCGCGGCGAATCCCAGCCCGCTTTCTCTTCGCACTTGCAAGATCGCGTCCTGGACTCCTCGAAAGCGCGGGGCGCCGGTCAGCCTCCGTGCGGGCACAGACGAAATCGCGGATCCACTCACTCGCCAGGAGACTTTTTTTTCTTTTCCTCCTTGCCGAAAGTGGGACACCGTCGCTGGATGACCCACATTGGTCGGTTTGCCGAAGCGGCCCTCGGAAAAAAAGTGGCCCTCGTCTACCGTGCGCACTGCGGCATCGCAGAAAAGTGCGGGGAAACCCCTGCGCCCACCAACACCGCTGCAGCCGAGTTGCTTTTGCCTATTTACTTTTCCAAACCGGACCTGAATGTCGACAGCAAAATAAAAATAATAATAAAGATAAGGAAATGCTGGTGGATGGAAAACACTTTCGTGGTCCTTCAAGGAGGCTGCGAAGATTTACCCGATGAGGTCGTCCCCCTTACCCTTGCACGTGATGGCTTTGTTCTGATTTCAAACCCTGGCTGGAAGCACTGGAACTTGACTCCTTCCCGGATACAGTGGGGGAAAAAAAAGCGAAAGTCGCTTTGTTACCAAGGGCAAACAGGGGGATTAGAAGTTGAAACCGAGGCTGATCTAAAGAAAAATAAATTAGGCTCTAGCAGCATTCGACAGTTGAAAGGAGAAAAAGGGGATCACACTTGAGATAATTCCTAAAGCCTGTCTTGGCTGATTCACTCTTCAGTTCTTAGACAGAAATGCGTGCAGTTTCACTGGGGCGTAGCTTTGCAAGATGCTTTGCTGGCACGATCCCGCAAGCAAGAGAGATTTGTTATGAAGCCACCAGTGTTGCCAAATTGGGCTACATTTTTTCTAGTTTGCGTCAAAAGTTCGTGGTTGGCTATGTGGCAGTTTTTTTGGTTATTTCTAAGGATGAGGCGAACATTTGTCGAACCTCAGATTCGACTAGCTCATTTCTAAACTTTCAAACAGTTTTAAAAAAAAAATCGTTTCTCTTTTGGCTAGTCGAGAGGAGAGGGAGGAAGCAGAAAGGCTTCAAACTGCCTACAAACTTCGACGTCGGGGTTTTCATAATGCGCAAAGAAGCAATTCTTGCAGAGTTCAAGCGGTCTCCCCACAGCGCAGTGGAGCAAACCAAACAGATTATCACAGGCCCGGTAGCGCGCCTTCAGTCCGGATGTAGACTGAACTCTCCAAACGCTGCTTCGGTGCCCATTGTGAGAACCCTCACGTGACTAAGTTCGTAACAATGAGGAGTCCGCAGCTTCACCGCTAAACAATTGAGTACTTTCCAGTTGTCGCCCACCCCAAGAAAGGACAACACATCCGGGGACCTTCGATCATAATCTGCACAAAGAAAAAGAGACGGGTGGGATATTGGTAAAGACCTTAGATATTGGGGGTTCTGGTCTGAAACTCCTCCCAGTGTTCTGACTGTTCTGCTTCTGTATTCTGTTCTTTTACAGTTATTGTCATATCTCGCTGGTTTCCCAATAAAGCTGTCTGTGTGTTTTGTACTTCTGAAAACCTACGAAGGAAGGGTCAGTGTTGTACAAATTTCATCCTTCCGAAGCTTTTTTAAAAAATTCACAAGTGACATAATAGACACAAAATTTGGTGCATCTGAGGGTTGAAAAGGAGAATGTATCGTGCTTTCTATAGGTGTATGAAAATTGTCAATAAAAAGGCTTAAAAATCCTTATTTTTAGTCTTGGCTTGTGGGGCTATATTTTTTTACGGCTTTGGCTATATTTGGGCTATACCTCCCAGCCGTTTGGCGAGCTTTTGGTGGGACCATCTGGCAACAATAAAAGCCATGCCACTTGGCTAAACACATTGACTCACACCCGTGTCGTGCCTCCTGCAAGGGATGGCACTGAAAACGGAGAAGGGAGGGGGGTTTCCGTAGCATGGCACGGGATGATGCGTTTGGCGAGTTCACGCATAAAGGGATGCCATTTACTAACGCTGGTCTACAAACCTGCTTGAAGCGGTGACCCACTGAACGCCAACTTGACCTCTTGGAATTAAATCGTCTAAATTGATCTAGATACCGAACGTACCTTCAGGTGAAACCTGTAATTCAAAGTTGAACGACGGTCTTTGCATTGCTGTTGCCTTACAAAAAGACAAAGCATCCGTAATAGGTTCTTATTCAGATGGGATCCAGACAAAATGGCCCATTCAGATAATGCTAACCGCATTAGTTTCCCTCGCTGGCTCTAAGGCGTCGTTGAGCAAGTTGAAATTAATAATTTCGTAATTGGGAACTTTTATAGGCCAGGACAGACTTTGTGATCTCGCTCTACTGACTGTAAAAAGAAAGGAAACTTATGAGCAAATAGACCCTTTGCAAAAATCCCAAAAGCCCTCGCTTTTGGGATGTATGGGAAAGCCCAGGTTACGCTTGAGCAGCCCAGTTGAACGAGCGCACAGAAATGGGGGAGACGGTATCGCGTTGGATAGCTTGCGAGGCTGCCCTTTTTCATCCCTCTTCTTTGTAGCGGCTCCGCTGTCTGCTACACCAACGCTTTGTCGAACCTGGCCGAACCCTGCCACGGTTGCGGTGCATAATGAGTGGATTCGGTGACGCTGTAAGACGTAAAAGTAAGTTACGAATATTACGTATTCAATTAAATGAATAGCATAACACAGACAAGAGTCGACCCGGGTACCACAGGCAGCACAGATGCGGTACGCCGCCAACGAGGCGAGTCCGGCCGCACAGTCCCCCCTGTGCCCGGCGCACACCCTGCGCCGGGCATGCCGCCCCCGGACCCTGGCTGGCGACGGTCTGCGTGCTGCGCGGTGCAGCTGCGTGGCGGACTCTCGCGCTTTCGCGGAGACGCAACGGGAAAGCGCGTGATCTGTACCGAGGGTTCCCGAAATCCCTTGCCGTCGTGGCGCTGTACGTATCGCAACAGGTATATTGACTTCGATGACGTTGTAGACAAATTCGCTACAGCGAAATCATGGAAATGTTTGTTGCAGTTATTATGCAGTGCCTGGATGTAATAATTTCTGTTTTATACTTGTTATGTTAATAATCTAAAGGTTGCAAACGAAATGTCAAAATCCTGAAAAACACTATTCTGCTGATAAAAAAAGGTTTTAGCGGTTTATAGAACTGTTAACGTGGCCCCTTTGCTCTCCCCTTCTGTGTGGTTCAACGCTATTTAGAACCAATGCAGTTTTTAAATGTCACCTTTTTATTTTGCCACAAGTTATGGTCGCCAGGCGAGGATTAGCAGGTGGTTTGACAGGAGCTTATCTTGTACTCTGTCTAAGACACATGGGATTTTGCACAAAATTATCATCATCGTTATCATCAGGGGCGCGAAAAAACTACTTTCCATAGGTGCCATCACCCCTAGGTACGACACTGGCCGAGCTTCCGCTAAATAACGTCTCCGAAACTTCTCGCCGCGAAAATCAATGCCGAGTCCGTGAATGAATTATCGGCGATCAATCAAATGAAACAGGCGTTGCTCGTGATCAAAAAGTTTCAGAACGCCGTAAGAGAATTCGCTTCCTCTCAGGTGCGTTTCCTTTTGATAAGTCATTTTTTTTTATTATTTTTTTATTTTTTGTAAAACACGCGGTTGTTGTAAGACAAGTTTCAGAGTCCTGAATCGCGGTTTTTCTATTCCAACATAAGTAACCATATTGTTTTATTTTTTTACGTATTTAGCTTTGTTGTTTTTCATTAATAGTGAGCGTTACCAGATGCATTGGATCTTTGCCAGCTTAGTGTAGGCTGCTCGTTGAGTTTAGAGGATGGAGCTGATCCGTCCCAAAATCATATTTCGGGAGAAAGAAAGTAAATATATTTCGATATTGGATCTCCCGGCTCGTTGAGACCTCTTGACTTTGTGGTGTGTCAAGAGATTTAAAATGCGTGAAGAGATCAAACAAATCAACAGGTTCAATGAGTCAAGACATCCCTAATAAGTCATGACTTATTTGGTCTAACGAGTTAAGAGATCAAGCGAGTCGATATTTCAAATATCGGAATGGTTTGACTCTTTAGACCTCGTGATTCAGAATCTCCCCTCATGACCTTACAAATTTTCTTCGGACTGGTGACTAAAAACTACCAACATTGCTGCGCATCTTAATGTTTTTCTTTTTGGCTACTTAGTGACCCACGAAGACGCGTGCAACTAAAAGCTGCGTTTTCTTGCCGTTGAACAATCCCGCTTGCCGTCACGGATGTCATTTTGACCACCAGGGGAGAAAAAGACGCCGCTGGGCGGAAATGTGCGGTAATATGGTGTGGACTTCAACTTGCTTCTCGTCTATGGGGCACGACCTTCATAAGGCAATTCTATTCAAAGCGTCACCCACACTCAGGGGACCATGGTGGAAATCATTCTTAGTCGATTCACCGCAAGCTCTCAACAATCGATTTCTGCTGCGCCTTCAGAGAGCGAACTGTACAAACACCGAGGGGAGATCGGTGGCCGAGTGGGCTAGCGTAGGCTAGCGCACAGTGCCCAATATCTGTCTGTTTGGGTGATGCCACCCTTTGTAGTACCCAATGCCGGCACGCGCTCACGGGTAAAATACAAGATCGACGAAAACAAAATGTCGCCATAGCACGTCAGCGCCACAACGTGCAGGAACACACTCGCGCTTCTGAACAAAAAATAAGGAAAGTGTGGGACAAATGGCAGATGTCTCACACTGGGTGCCTCAATGTCCTTCTGTTTAGGGTATGCCACACCCGATGCCGACAGCACGCGCTCACGGGGAAAATACAAAGAAATCGACGAAAACAAAATGTCGCCATAGCACAGTCAGCGCCACAAACGCGTGCAGGGACACGCTCTTTCACGCGCTTCTGAACAAAAATAAAAGAAAAAGTGTGGGACAAAATGCGCACATGACGTACCCCTACTCACCTAAGCAAAGCGCACATGAAGGCACCCTAGCGCACACCAGCTCGGAGCACGCAAAGCGAAAGCTCGCGCTGCAGAACCTAGGTATCCTGGGTTCAATTCCCCCGCCCCTGCCTGTTGTTTCGATCTGGATGAGCATCGTACCGGCCTGCGGTCGTGTATCACGTGTTGGACGGTAAAGACTCCAGGCTAGCGGTTGCACCACACTGGCTAAATTTCTCATCTACAGGTGGGAGGCAAGTCGCGCGTTGAAGGCAGACCAAATTCTAGGCTGCATAAACATACACACACCTCAATTTTTTTTTGTTCAAACACAGCAAGTCACGATTTTCATTACGCCCGATTCATGACTGATTAGTGATTAGTGAGTTTCAGTATTGCTTATAGAAGTGAAGGCAAACACTGCGGGTTTGCGTTAGCGTTGCGTGTTTCATTTTGCGCGTGCGCGGAGCCCAAACTGCGGTCTTGGATTGGTGCATGGTGACGAAGCGCAGGCGCAGCATGGAGCAAGCAACGCTAACGCAATCGCACAGCGCTTGCGTTTGCTCCTATACGCAGTACTATAACTCTCTATTAGTGACCCATACTGCGAGAAGTGTGTAACTCGTGAAGACATTACACACGCGTTTTTTGGATGTGAGGTGACTTTGCTAAAAGAAATGGGACACGCAGAAAATCGTCGGAAGATAGACTACCGAAATACGAGCAAGGTAACAATATTTTCTGTCTGAACCCTTTTTCTTCAAATTAATTACCTGAGCTAATTCCAAATCACCAGCTTATCGAATTTTCCCCGTATGCATCTCTGTTAGCATCCTTCTTTTTGTTAACTGCTAAACATAGAAGAAAAATATGACTGAGCAAAGCTACCGATTTTGTATGGAGTTTGTTATTGAAGGTGGTGGGCTATCCACCACCTACGTCATCTTCGAGGTTTGCCTTTCTCGAGTGAACTTTTTTTTTTTATTCCTTCAAATACCAATCTTTTATGGGTCAAAGATGGTCAATTAAAGGCCTCCGACATTAGTGGGAGGTTTTCTACTTTATCTTTGTCATCTGGCCTTCAAAGCTGTTCAAATTCATTACACTAAAGTCGATAAAAACCTTTTTATATCTTTTTTTTAAAGTTTGCTTGGTAAATGCAAACGTTTCTGCCTCATTACTTTAGCTAATAAGGGAAGATGAAAGCAGCATCGGAAAGTTCGGGTTCCGAGAAGAGTTCAGTGCACTTATTTATTTATTGTTCAGGCCGTATTCGCGTCAGAGTTTTTGTTTTGCTTTGTTGGGCCATGTAAACAACGTGCAATTTCGTTTCTAGCCCAGGACCGAAAGAAAAGTGAAAACAATATTTGCCTTTTTTTCCCTTTTTCTTTTCTCTCCCTCTCTAAACAATTCTTTTTTTTGTTTTTTAATTGCTAGAAAGACACAAGAAGTTTTGAAATTCCGGGGAAAGCTCTTGTTTGACTAGTGCACAAAGCAGCGAAGCATAAACCCCCAGACTCCGCATCGTTTCTCTCTTCGCCTGAAAGACGAAACGATTACCGCATAACCAATGCCACCTAAGTTAAACGAGTCAACTGGTTAATATGTGTTCATCAATTTTGTGTACACCATCCATGCGGCAAGTTGCGAGAGTGCCAGAGACCACAACTTGGCACTGGAAAGCGTTGATGGACTAGCAGTGCTTTGATTAACCGTGACCACCCGCTTGAACAGCGAGTGGTAAATATATGCCTGCAGAGTCAGCATATGACAAAACACATGATCAATATTCATTATCTCAATCGGTGCGGATTGTATACGGAATCTGCCTAGTTTTGTACAAAGGTGTACGAACCTCGAATTTGAGTGGAAATAAACACAAACAAAAGCGCGGACAAAAAAAAAAGAAAGACATAAACAAAACAGGACACTGCTGTTATTGTTAACGGAAATGTTACTGCCAGCAGAAGAGGAACCCAATATAAAAGAAACAAACTGTACTAAGGCAGCAAGGTAGCAATTTAAATAGCAAACGGCATGTGTCCTGTCGTGTTTATGTGTTTTTTCGTCCACTTTTTTTTCTTCCCTGTTTATCCCTATTATGCACAGCTTTCACCAACTGACCACTTTAGTATTCCAATTTGGAGCTCACTATTTGAGTTTCAAGCACCGAAGAATTGTTGACTGTGGCGGTATTGGCAACAGGAACCAAAGATCAATAAACGTTAACAATGATCGAGGACCAGCGTCGTGGAACCAAATAGTCTGACATTTTTCATTGATAAAATAGCCAATCCGGGAGAAGAACTTACCTGTAAAGATCATACAACAATCTTTTGTTGAAAACAGCGCTGTTCGCTCTTCCGAGGATCGTATTAAGTGCTCCATAACGTGAAATCCCGCAGTAGTTTGTGAGCGTAATATTGCTGTCGTCCTCGTCCCAAGAAAAATAAAATTGGTAAAAAAAAAAAAAGTCTTCATTTTATTGAGGTTGTTTCGGACAGTTTCTTGTGTACCTTTTCTAAGCATTATTGTTATTAAAGATCGAGATACGTTACCACTTTGTGCTGAAGTAAGCTTACACTAAAATTCATTGCACTGTGCCACTTTGAAAAAGACGAATTTGTTGTTACGCTGGATTGCATTGGCTAAACTTTCGAATTGGGAAACGATTTTTATAACCTGGTCAGTACTCAAAAATGATTGCTGAAAATTCGTTTCGAGGCTCGAGCTTTTTAACCGACCGCGTTATGATTATCTTCCTCTACCCTTAGCTCCGACGAAAAAAAAAAAAAGAAGCAACACCGGGGTTGCTTTTTTGTACGTCTCCCCTTTCTAAAAACGGAATATAATGTGAAGTACAATTTGACCAGATTCGTGCACAAGAGGCGCTTTTGTGCAATCATATGTTACCCGCAAAATCTAGCGGTCACAAAAAACAAAAAAACACAGGAAATAAGGTCGTTCAGATGGCCTCTGTAATGTAATTTTCATTTTTATGATAGCCCTTTTTCATTTTCCATAAGCAGGGGGCTCAGACGTAGATGATCTTCCCTTAAGCCCGGTAGTTAATGACCGACAAATATAGTCGCCAACTGATGTACTTATCTATGAAGAAAGCAGACATCTATATCTCCTAAACTACCTCATTTACGTTCAACAAAAATCCGCAAATGCTCGAGTTTTTTTCTTTTTTTTAGCATTTTGTGGCGCATTTTTTTCTTTGTAGATTATCTAAAACGACTTGTCATACCAAAATAGGAGCGTCTAAGAAAATAAATCTTCGTTTATCGTCGAAAATAAAGCGGGAAGGTTTAGACTCTCCCCGAATGTAGCCATATATAGTGGACGGGACAAGAAGTCAACGTTCGAGAACTTCACTTTATTATATTGGAAAGGTGGAGGCAATTTTCAAAATTATTAAATTAGGCGGCCAACAGAGTCCGCGAATATACGCAATAAATAGCGCATGCTTCAAAAGAATATTCTCCATTTACACATTTATAATTTATGAAAATTCTCTTTCAAAATACTTTAGCATCCAGTGCACGTTAGCGTTGTGTTTGGGTGGAGTCTGAGCTTTCGTCAATATGTACATTACTTTTACAACAAAAAAAAATCGTTTTTTTTTAGATTAAGTATGAAAGCCGGCAATTAGAACGTCCTGATTGACGACGTCAAGATAAGCATTCTGGGCTTTTGCTCTCAAATGATTTCGTTCTCACAAACAAGAACACGGAAAATCTGTGTTCATAAAAGCGATCAAGAACTGCTGAAATAATAGTTATTGATACCCAAACGGAATTCACAAAGCAAATCTAAAAGAGAAAAAAAATATACAAATATATATATATATATATATATATATATATATATATATATATATATATATTATATATATATATATATATATATATATATATATATATATATGATATATATATTATTATTATTATTATTATTATTATTATTATTATTATTATTATTATTATTATTATTATTATTAATTATTAATTATTATTATTATTATTTGTGTGCGAATTCACCAATGGCTTGCCGTTAGAGGTAACCAGCACAACCGAAATATTTCAGTGCTCGTAGCAGGAGCGGCCGGCTCTGTTCATATAAGAGCATGCACGCGAGTCCTGACTTTTTTAAATATATATATATATATATATATATATATATATATATATATATATGTATATTGTGGATGTAATCAAAAAACATTTTGCGAAAAACACCTTATCTAGAGAGTGCAGCGAGTTTGGCGCTTGCTGCTGCCCGTAGGGAGGTAGCGACACCCGGAACCCAGTTCAACAACAAAAGTGTTTATTGCCTGTCGGCTCCCCAGCGGCGACTGGCAGTGTTAGACCCCACTCATATACTGAGGGAGCGCGGTGCTTTCAGCCCCCCCACTCCTTCGCTTGAGAGGGTGCGAGCGCCCCCCCCCCCCCTCTCAAAGAGGAAAACAAAGTTCAGTGCGCAAGAACGGCATATTTCATTTTTGAAGTTTCCGTTTATGTCATGTTTGGTTACACCTACTACGCAAACTACAAGTACCAGAAATCTCAAATCGTATTCACTTAAAATAAATCATCGTAACTAGTGAGTGATATTTGTAAAGAATTGTGGAGGTCATATATTTCGCTTCAAAAATCCTCAAACACGGCTCCTTTGACGTAAATAATCCCTAAAGAAGGGGAACAAGAGGGACAAAGGACAAACACAAATCTCCAAACACAGCTAGGTGACTGGTGCGCGACCGAAAAGATCCGCCTGGTCCGGGTATCGAACCCGGGACCTTTCCATTTGACGTTTTGTCACTAGATTTCTGAGCCGTTATCTACAAAAAATGAATACCTACAACATTAAAATTTGAGTCATATACTGTAAAACCCTTTAATTTCGCGGCCCCTATTTTTCGCGAATCGGTCACAAAGGACAGAATCGCGGCCACTAAATTTCGCGAATTCCAGATGCCTGCATTGAAATTCTTAAAGATCGAAATTTTCGCGTACCCTTAAATTTCGCGAATTTTTCAATTCGTGAAATTCGCGAAAATTAAGGGCTCGCGAACATTAAGGGTTTTACAATATCATTAAAACGTTCTTTCGAATGATATATAAATCATTGTTTGATCTCAAATATTAAACACTTTGTGTTGCTTCATACTCGTTCTAAATTACAAAGTTGCGAAATTTCAAAGGACAATTAAAAAAAAACATCTTAGATTTTTCTGAATAGTGTAGTGATAGTTTATCATCACACAATTGTGCTTATTCATGAAAAAAACATGTTGCACAATTTTGTTTCCTTCAAGTTCAGCGCTGCACAGTGTAGTACCTTCCACACCGGCCTTTTTGCCCAATGCCACGGACGAGATTATATTTTGATTCCGTGTATCTTCTGACTATAGATATATATTTTTGTGCTGTATTCGGGTGTTGGGCTCAATTTCAACTGTTCTACTAATTAAAACAATCCTCGCGTTGCTCGCCCTTTTTATGAATATGACCAATAATCCTGTTTTGCCCTTTAAAATTACAAGTTCTATGAGCTTTAGCTGAACTTTTTCCACAAAAGCGGGACGAAAACTTGACATCGCTACTACAACATTTGTTTTTACAGAAAGTTGTCGAAAGGTAGGTACAGATGGTGCAAATTATATGCGAATATTTATGCCTATATTCGCGATGAAGTGGGAATGTTTGAGTCGCCAAGCTTGTTACACTGCTATTCACGACGGTTGTACTTCCAGCTGACCAAGGTAAACCTGCGACTTCACTTGCATTTTCAGAAAGACGTACGCTAAGATTAAAAATATTTAGGATTATTTATTCGAGTAAAATAAATAATACAAAATTTAAATAGTAGAAATTTAAATATAATATTGTGTAAACATATTGAGCGTACTATAGTTGCCCGCGTTGGCAGGAGGGTGTATTGAGAAGTCCGTATTTTGCCCCTATTTAAACCAGACTGACGAATTCCTCTAGGCACTCACATATACTGCAATAATTCCAAGGAGTGCGAGAAAATCGGTCAACTCCGAATGTGGCAGATAGGGAATGCACGAACTGATTGACGCTGTCTCACGGCCGCAGCGTTTCGGGAAGAGAATCCGAAAGCCATTGTGGAGAAAGTTCAACTCCGGCTCTTTGATTGTGTTAGCTTATAGTACGTGGCAGCGAGCTCTTCTTGAAACAGCAGACAAAATTGTCCCGGCAAAACAGTCGATAGTCACGTTGTCGGTGTATTTAAGGAAGGCGTTCTACCGATGCGGAAGCTCTGTTCTCGCCTTGCATAGCTCGACGTAACAGATCGGATAGCAAAGCAAAACCGCTAAGGCTAAAGACCCACACACGACCACCTATGAAACCAATTTTAGAGTCACGAGGTTTGAAAGTCATCCGTTGTAACCCTGCCATCACGTGCACGCAGTTTGCAGAGGGACATGTCATGCGGAGAGCAAGTCTTTTGCTTGTTGCACAGGAGTTGCATGACGTCAGAACGACGCCGAGCTCTGATTGGCTCTGATTGAAGGATAGTGGGTAGGCCTGAATGCTAGACGCCTTAAGGTCTACCCACTTTTTTTCTCCTTTTTTTATTCAGCCAAAAAGAGCTAATAACGGAATAATAATCAAATGGAAATACCTTTCCAAACATTTCAATTAATGTTTGGAAAGGTACGTTCCCGCTTTGAGGGTTGAGAAGTTCCACCGACTGCGATTTCGCTGGAATGTTCAGGCATTTCCTAACTTCATAGATCAGAGTGTGCCGTTATATCTGCCCTCAGATCCGGACGCCATCCATTATAAGATTAGTTGACTCCATTGCGCTGTTACTCTACCGGCCGTAGTGATTAATGAACGCTGAGACCCAAGACTGTACGCTGACGCCAAAGGTGAGTGCGCACGTGCTTCTCTCGACGTGACTTTGACCACGGGCCAGGGTCTGAGAGGCAGAGAGTGGATTTGAACGTCTCGAGCTGGAAGTGTCTGGCGCTTAGCGTGTCAAGGCTGGTGCTTTCGTGTTATGGGAGATCAATCAGGACTTTTGGGTACTAAAGTGCCTAACTGTGGACGAGAAGGGTACACGTCTGCTCTGCAAAAATTTGTCTCTCTAACGGCGACTTCAAGATCGCACCACGGACGTCGAAGTTAATGAGCACAAGTGTTTTGCGAATAACTGAGACGGCCATGATATCGAGTGTCACGATATTATATTTCTTTTGTTTTCATTCCAGGAACGCATCAGTATGGATCGTTATCTAAACTGACAAACAGTGGCGTAGCCAGGTGCGAGACTTATAAGGCTTATGCCTCCGCCCCCCCCCCCCCCCGCTTCCCATCACCAACAGAATACATATTTTGAAGAAAGAAAAAAATACCCACAACGAAG
This sequence comes from Ixodes ricinus, assembly GCA_037355805.1. Lineage (NCBI taxonomy): Eukaryota > Metazoa > Arthropoda > Arachnida > Ixodida > Ixodidae > Ixodes > Ixodes ricinus. The sequence goes on along the minus strand of JAZHYW010042430.1, from coordinate 165,702 downwards.
TTACTTTTTCGCAGCCGTTCCAGCGCCGCAGAAAGCTCACTCACCCGAAACCAACCGTGCGCGTTCTCATCTCAAGAGATCCTGGATCAACATCCTCGGCGTCGCCAAGCCGTCATCACCACAAATCCCGTTCAGTGGACTCTCGATGTCCACAGCTCGGTCGCCCAACACTTCCCACCAGTGTGGCCGCATCACTCCGTAGCGACGAAGCCTGCATTCGTCCGTCCACTTCCCTCAAATCCAACGCGCATGGAAGAAGTCAGAGTGGACGGACTCATGTGTACAGCGAACCGAATAAATTTGAAGCCTTCTTCGCCACCTAGAGGCTTCTGGCTGGCGGCGCCGACGAACGCGGGAACTCTTCCTCGTGGGAAAAAAAAAAAGAAGAAAAAATTGTAGAGCGTTGTTGGCGTACAGAGGCAAGGCACGCTGCGCTGGTTTTGATTGCATGCCGCTGCACAGAGCCGGTAAGGGCCCTCTTTGTGTGGCCAACCGGGTGGCTTTGTGGGGACCGTTGGAAAGATTCGCGTGCGTTGGCGACCAAAAAGGCCCTTCTGTAAATTGGTCTGAAAGGAGTTGTAGCAACTTGGGGTTCCGTGCGAGCACGTCCGGCATCTCGACGTTGTGACACGAAAAGCCCCACTTCCACGTCCTGATTTATGAACCCTATACCCTTGTATATAACTTCTAAAAACTTTGACCTGAAAAAAAAAAAACTGACCTAAATCTATGCACAATGCCAATCACATTTTACTTGTCGCTCGCCCTGCATAGCATGCAAAATTAACAAGAGGTGACGAACATACAAGCTAATTCATTACAACAGCCTAACACGCAATGAGAGCAATAAAACATGGCGAAACCCTCTGAGTATCAACAAAACATGCATATCCTAATACATACTGCACTATTCTAACGTTACCGGCAAGTAACATCAAGAGGGAAGAGTGAAATCTCCAAGTTGGGCTACTATACGTCCTGTTCTAGAGTTATTCTTACTGTACTAGTCATAATTCATGTCATTGTCGGTTACCACTTATACGCTGAGAGGGTTTTAGGCGCTTGCGTTCCTGCTGCTGTTCCGTCGCTACTCGGTCGATATCTTTGCATTGCTTTGCTTAACGTTATTCTATACTCAGAGAGGCGTGAATAATATGACAACGGAGATGAAATGAGACATCTGGCATTGAGAATCCGACTAAAGAGGGCCATCCTACCGCGTTGAGGATCAAGGGAAGTCACACACAAACCGCACATATCACAATACATTAGTATAGACTGCATTGATAATTGATTCAATGAGGGGGGCTATAGGGATCGGTAAGGGACGCTGTCTCCGTTTTAATTGAAATAGCACTTTAAAAACGGCAACGCTAAAAAAAAAAGAAATCGTTTTTTTGGAAAGATGTTTGGAAAGGTGTGGTCGGTCTACCGAACTTTTGAAAACTACTTGCACACAACGGCTATGTGACTAGGTACTTAAGATCGTCATCAGCATGAGAACATTTTAGCGCGAGCTAGATTTGAGCAAACTCGGGTGTGCTGTATCCTTCTCTTTCCAGGTGTAAAGAAATGAATAAATAATCGAGGGCTTACTTTACGCATAACCACTCGGACCCACCGCCTATATCTGTGAAGTGATGAGGATGGCAGAATAAAATTATTTCGTCACACTGTGTGGTGGCATAGTTATAGATACACCTTGTTGCCGCCAGAGATAATGTACACCAAATGCATATAATATGACGCGCAAAACAATTACGTTAAATTATTACAATTGCGAGAAACTACAGGAAATGAATTTCGCTTTTTGTACGTGGAGGGGTGGAACAGTGTGAGTTCGGCTTTCGAATCAAGCCCAATGGTTTGAACTTTCACAATTGTTTTCCTGGTATTATCCACTCGTGACCCTCACGTAGTATCCCGTTTAAAAAAAAAGTTTGTTCTTTTGTTGTTTTGGTTTGACACTAAATTTGGGAAGACTCGTAAGTAATAAAAATTAGAATCTGGATAAGGTACGTAATTATAGGCTTTTCGACCACGGTGTTCCATACGATTGCAGCAATTAAAGTTTGCATGCACGTAAGCATATTTCACGGAAACTTATATATAATAGAAAGTAGTAATAAAGACATTTTAAGTTGTATTTCGCTTTTTATATATATATTTCTTTCCGTTTTTTTTTTTTGCATTTACAGGTTGGGTGTGGTTAAAAGGGGGCCAAGGACTCGTGAAGCTGTCTCGACAGAGCGCTCCTTCTCGGCCTCCTCCATTGACATACGTTGATGAAAACAAAGTTAATTGTTATTATTAATTGATATTTGAGTGTTTGAAGTGATTTCTATTTTTATCACATGACCAGTCGCCAGTGGCGTACCAACTAGCTCTCGAGCAAAGGGGCAAACCAACAAACTTCAAGCCCACCGCCCCCAAATTTCGCCTCTTCTACTTGTTGGGCCAATTTTTTTTCTCGTGCGTTAAAGTTAGGACGTGCATATTTGGCGTGAAGCAGTAAACGAGGATTTGCACCACTTACCATCTGCGTTTTCATTATCTTTTTGACCCGTCTCCAGAGCTCGCGCGCTGGAGGCTGGCCTGGAAACTGTCGGTCGGTGACCGCAATAATCTATGCGTGATTAAGGGCGAAAATATATTATTTTTTGGAAAGAGTAGAAGCGATGTGTTTAGTTCAGAGGGCACTCCACAAAGACCTAAAATTCACCCCACATACCTTCAAAGTTTGTGGGGTTCTCTATCGATTCTCCACCCCTTTCTCCGGACCAACCTGACACAACACTACATTGCTCTCGGCAAAAAGAGTTTATTGTACTCACATTCTGCTTGGGGGTTTCGAGATTGGGAAGGGATTGTCGAAGAATCCTTGGGGAGGTGCGCCTCCATCGCGGCAGCTGCTGCCGATAGTCCCAGCGGAGGTTCTCCACCGGATCGTGGGGAGGTCGCCGTCAAGGGTTGGACCTGGTGTGAAACGGACCATGTCGCCTAGCTGTGCCCCGACGTCGTGGTAGCTACCACCGCGCACGTCCATCGCTGCCCGTTCCTTTCGCGAGTGTCTTCTCACAATGCCCAAGGGTCGAGCTCGGGGTGAAGTCCTGGCCGTCACCCGACGTGCCCTTAGTGGCCGACGCTCTCTGGGAGTGGGGATTCACGGATGAACGCCGCCGCCGTCCTCATTGTCCTCCAGGTGGATCCCGAGCGCGGCACTCAGACAGCCAAAGGCAATGTCTTCGCCACGGAGGCAACTGATGACAAGTCCCCAGGCACCGGTGTCTGCTTGTCGACCAGATGGGGGCGAACGAGGCCTTAGAAGTTCAAACCCAGTTTAGTCGTTGTTGCTGTTTTTTTTTGTGTGTGTGTGGGGGGGGGGGAGCGAGAGGGGGAGGAGATAACTAACCAGACACCGCTAGCTGCAGGGAAACGAACGCAAGTCGACGTGTTGGAAAGAAAAGATAAATGAAGCAATGGAGCCGACAATGCCATTATTTCACGCGCTTCCAGAACCGCGCCACGACCTTGAGCTTGCAGGCTTCGACCATGGTGTCTATTTCCTCCGCTACGTTGTCTAGACAAAGCAGGGAGAGCAGATGAAAGTCGGCGAGAGCCCTTTTTGACTTCCCCAAACGGGTCGTGTCGTAGTGTGATCCGGCCAGGCGCCGACGTTAGGACCAAAGGGTCTCCCCGTTTCTCAAAACCAGCGTACGATAAAATGGAAGACCTGGGAGACACTTGCTGCTTCGTGAACGGATGTAAGCCCCGTTCAGCTTAGGGCCGCAGCGGGCGCTACGAGCCATTCCAGCCAATCCAATGCCGTGTGAGTGTCACGTGACCTTCGGAAAGGGCGCAGCAGTCACGTGCAGGATACGAAGTTCGCTGCGCTGGGATGACCGGAATGGCTCGTAGAGTCCGCTACCATCAAACGCAAAATAAAACAAAACTCAGCTACAAAAAAAAAGGAGAGTGTGTAATACAATTTTATAACACACCGCGGTGTTTTCTTTTTTCTTTTTGTTTAGTTTTTTTTTTTTTTGAGTGGGCACATTCTTTTTTTCTACATATGGCCGTGTTTTTGTCTGCTGTTCCCTTTTTTCGGTATTGTAGTGAAATTCTTGCACTGCTCTTTTCCATTTTCTTCGAACCTGAACGATGAAGGTGTTAGCATTTTCTTCACATTTTAGAAAATGAAGGCGTTGTAAGACAACTTGCTGTTTCCACTGCCCCCCCCCCCCCAAAAAAAAAAAAAACATACTACGTTTCAAAAAAAATATGACAAAAAAATTGCGGGGCGGCAGGGGGGGGGGGGGGAACAGATAAGTTTTGCCCCCTCCCTTTGAAAAAAAAAATTGGGTTGTGTGTATGTTTATACAGCCTAGAACGATTCCGAGTCAAGAGGTCCAACGAGTCAAAAGATCCAACGCGTCAAAAGATCCATTATTGGACCTTCTGACTCGTTGGACCTTTGACTCGTTGGACCTCTTGACTCGCCGTGGATCTTTCGACTCGTTGGACCTCTTGACTCGTTGGACCTCCTGACCCACATTGGATCTATTGACTCGTGTCGGGCGAGTCAAAAGATCCAACGAGTCAAAAGATCCATTATTGGACTTTTGACTCTTTGGACCTCTTGACTCCCTGTCCGATAACGGGGAAAAGGGGGGGGGGGCGGGGTGAAGGGCTTCGAAGAAAGTTGGAACAAAAACAGCAGGAAAAGAAAGAAAAGCAAAACAACGATCAATGACCGCTTTCGGGTGGCGAGGAGGGGGTAACGGTCACTGCACTGCAGAGGGGTGGAATCCCGCGAGTAATAACAAAGCAAAAAAAAAAAAGAGTGATGGGAGAAGATTTAGCGTGGCCTCGGGAACGACAGGTTTTGGGATCCTAAATGGGTGGCTGTGTCACAGCGTCGTGCGTTTTCCATTTCAATCGGCTGGTGACCAACGACATCTCTTCGTGCTGTATGCTTCACTACCGCAGGAATTTCCCAAGAGTTTGGCGCGCTGTACAAGCTTGAAAGTCACTACACAAATACACGCACGCACACTAAAAGCGCAAAGCCGCGAGGCACTCTGCAATAGAATGGACTAGCCGGTAATAACATGCACAAAAAGTCGACGAACGCCATTAATACATTTTGTTTTCATCATTGCTTGTTTGGTCCCGTCAGCTCGTAGCGTCAGCTGCACTGTAGCTTTAGTAGAACGTAGTTTAAACCCTTCTGAATGTACGAAGAATAAAGTTTTCAACAACAACAACAACAACATCAGATAATATTTTTTTATAATTTCGAATTAGCGCAATGGCGGTGGAAAAAAACATATCCACATGATGAATCAGACATTATCATGAATATACTACATATTTGTAGTGGCGTGCGTGCAGTCGTGTATGGCTACTGCGTGATGCACGTTAAAGACCACAAACTTGTAGTGGTACTGCGCCGTCAAAATTTCTCGTCTACAGCGTAAACTAGTGTCGCCGCTTCTCAAAGGCAGACCGACCTGACACTGAATAACCACAAACCTCAAATATATATTTTGCGATTGCGTGTTATGCAACAGCGTCTTTGTGTGTCACCATATTTAATTCTGACGTAGCCGCGATAGATGAAATACGACCTTTTTTTTTTCAATTAGCGTTATATCGACATTTGTTCTGTTTTTTTTTAAACTAGCCTTCTATCGGAATTATTTATTTTATTTTCGTCGGGCGACGCCTAACGTGTTACACAATGTTTTATTATTTTAAAAATATATTCTGCTAGTGAAGGGCACAATGACCGCATGTGCATAAGCCATCACATCATACTTCAGCTGAATGAGCGTATTTCACTTGAGTCGACGCTCGATTCTTAGATTCGCAGGTGACTTTTTCTCAGCTTCGGACAGTTTGGCTGTGAGCTTTTCTCCGGTGAGGTTTGCCTAGCCGCCCCGCAGGTCGCACAGTGGCACATCTTTGATAAACCGTTATTATCTACCTGAGAGTTTACTGATCTTGAGAATGGTGCCTATCGATAACTAAACTACTGAAGAGACCTATTGCTAAATCGCCCAAGCTAGGGTGCCTTCATTTGCGCTTTGCTTGGGGTGATGACATCTGGCCATTTTGTTTCGAACGCTTATTTTTTTATTTTTTGTTCTGAAGCGCGTGAAAGAGCATGTCCTTGCACGCGCTCGTGGCGCTGACTGTGCTACGGCGACATTTGGTTTCCTGTGATTTCTTTGTATTTTCCCCGTGAGCGCGTGCTGTCGGCATCATGTACCACAAACGATGGCATCACCTTAAAGAGAAGGACATTGAGGCTCTCTAACCCAAGCATCAAGGATACTGCAGGGAATGTAAAGCCCCTCGATGTGTTTACGTTTGTCTAGCAAGTAGCGTCAAATGCGCGAGCGCACGAGGCCCATGTCTCGAGCGGCCCTTGGAAGCAAATGGCGGCGCAGCACTGAAATAAGCGGCCCTTGGAAGCGAATGGCGGCGGAGCACGCGCTCGTGGCACGTGTCTCGCGCGTTTCTATAACAATGGTTGGCGGTACTTGTAAAAAAGGCTTTTATCAAGGGGCTTTAAGGGAATGGTGTTCCAGGCGCCGCACGTGCCGGCGTCTGCAGCAGTAACTGTTCTAAAGCAAAAACCTAAAACGAATGATATCTTGCACGCTCGTTCGTCAACGCTTTATTTTGGTTATTTACTTCGAATCTTTTATACGAGGAAGGCGTGCGGCGGTGCCACGGTCCCACTGAATGTGGCAGTTTAGGTACTTTTTGGCAGGTCATTACTCATCTCCTTTTAAATACTGTTTTGTGGGATTGATGTCATTCGAAAGGCAATGCAATCCTCTTTCATTTGATATTATGTATATATTGGTTTATACTGTTCATGCACATTTGTGGCGTTGCGAATATGATGGCGCGGACCCTCACTTGCTCCGCTGGTTCATGTTTTATGAACGATTCATTAAAGATAACACGGTTCCAATGGAGCAGTTTTGTTAAGATGATGTCGGAGCAGAATGTAACGATATACTTTTTTGGTATTTGCACTACTTTGTTTTTTTCAGCTCTCCAAATATTGCCCTAAAATTGACATTTTTCAGCACAAATATGTTTTTAATGACAAACGCTAGGGCAATGAAATTAGCTACAGATGTAGTGCTTATAATTGGTTATATGTAGAAAAAAATTTAATGTTGTGTAAAATTTTTTTGTTTAGATATTTTATATCAAACGTAGCACTTTTTTGTGCTTTGAGTCATGGTAGTTCAAATGCCGCTGAGTAAATAACCAAACTATGGTAAAATCTTTTATAGCATTTAGAACTACAATAGTTGCCCAAGAGGTGGACGGTGGCTTTTTTTATTTTCAAAGTCATAACGCTACGGGAGCCCTTCAAACTTACCTGTTTTTGACACACATCTTTTTTGGACATCAAAGAGATTTATTGGCATCTAATAACATTTATTGTATAGAATATATATACATTGCGATGTATTAGATTTTCCCACTGATCTTCCTTTGGTTTCTTGACAGTTGTAGAGCTTAGCTAATTTTAAAAACAATTAAAAACTGTTTGGGCGTTTTGTTGCGCTACCTGGCGGATGGCAGACAAAACTGCTGATTTCTAAGTTCAAAAACTTTTCGAGGGCGGCGTTGGCGTCTGTATCATCATCAATCTCCGTGTCGTTTTACCTTCACATTTAGAAAATATATTTGAAGATTTACTATCGATAAATGAACGGTTTAAGTACTGGGCCAGGTTAATAAATCTAAGACAAATATTTACACAAGCGTAGCGTGATATAAAATGTTCATTATTCGATATAATTAAAATCAATAAACGATAAAGACGAAGAGGGAAAGAATACACCCGAGTTACAGTGAACTAGAATAGGAGTAGTGAAAAAATTGCCGGCCTCCGGGTGAGGCGCTTCGTGTAGAACCTACCAGGTAGCGCTGGTGTTTGATTCCGGAGCACTTCTGCCAGCGAATTTCGCGCCAAACGTGGCAGTTTTCGATATTAGTGGTACATTAGTGTGGCCTACGTATGCTTTATGGGTGTCGCAACGTCAATAAATTAACGTTTAGAGCTTACTTGGGCAATGTAGTAAAAAGCGAGGTACCTAGTCATGCATGCTGGCGCGTTGCGGTGCGCATCCGTCTTCTTTCTCTTCGTTTTCATTGCTTAGTGACAAGCCTCGAACCTATGAATAATAACAACGCCAAGCACTTAAAATTCAAGGAAACAAATCGCAAAAACTGCCATAGACACCACAAGAACCATCCGAGAACGTACGTGACGCAATATGCCATGTTACAGTAGCCATGTCCTCCGGAATTCGACAACAGCGCCACTCTCGACCGTCTACACTTCTGGCTTCACACGGCTGATGGGGCGCCGCCGACGCTTTTTCCACTACACCTATATTCTAGTTCACTGTACCCGAGTTTACTTCATGCCTAGAGTCACTAAATGAGCTGCGCTTAAAGTATCGGCACTCCGTTCCCCAAAATTGTTTTGGGCGCCGCCATTTTGGGTCTTGTGCAGAGCAAACGCAACTGCCGATCGTCATGATCCAAAATTGCGACTTCCTCTGCATTAGATGCGGTGCTAGGAAGCAGATGCAATATTGCTATGCTCTGTCGCGGGTTGTTTAAACATTTCAGTTCATGATGGCGCTGGACTCGAGGAAGCCTTAGACTTTTTCACAAAGTTAGCCCAGGTTCCAGCACTTTTGTCGAAAGCGGTAAGTGTTCGAAACGTCGACAACGTCGGTAGCCACGTGCTGTGCTTGACGCTGGACACTTACCATTCGCTGAGAAGAAACTTGCTTGTTCGTCTGCCGCGAGTCGTCCGATATCAGGTCATCACCGCTACTCCATCTCCCGACAAAACAGGTCGTCATTGTCCGCATGTCCATAGTTAGCAATCACGTGAACTTATAACTTCCCATACGCTCATAACTTGATGTCGCTAAACGCCGTTCATTCATAGCGTCTCCATTGCAAATAAACGTCTTCCTATTTATTCTGATAATTTTCATCATACTCCTCCTAAGCTGTACTTACATTATATGTGTCGGTACTTCCGAAAATATTGCAACGGCGTTTGTTTCCTGGGAACTATAATATAACAACCTTTACAAAATCTTACGGATCCCGTGAAACACAATATTTCGTTATGTCACTTTTGCGTCGTCATTATAATGGTGAGGTAAGTACCGTAAATTGCGAAGCAGTTTACGTGACGTCCGCTTCCATTGGTGTCTTGGAAGATTGAGTATAATGAGCGTGCATTCCTGCAGAAGAAGTTTTCATTGAAAGAATATTGACACGTCAATCAACAATTGATTCCTACTTGATGAGATTTATTGCGTAAGCCCGTGACAACCGCCGAACCGCACCTCCCTATATCAGAGAACAATTTATACAAAGCCTGACATTCTCGCATACGTGTGTTTGCCGGGCCACGCCCGGCAAACACACGTAGAGATCAGTGGGCCACGCTATTGAGCCAGCTGAGCGCAGCTGGCAGCGGCGCGAGCAAGGCCACGAGGGGAACGTGATGGTGCTCGAGCCATCCTACCCTGAACCAATGTTTCGGCCACCCCACGGGTGCGTGTCGCCATCTATTGGTTGAACTAACGCCTTGTTCAAGATGGTTGCCGTGGGACCGCAGCCTTAAAGTTTTTGGTCACGCACACGAAAATCCACAGAACCCTAGCCATAAACAACTTCGCTGTAAAAAGCTCGCCGTATATTATCTCTCCGCCCATAAGCTCACCGATTTTTAGATCCTGGATAACTTTGTTTACATACATCGCCACTCAGATCGTTTTTTCTCCTGCCTTTTCTCGTTTAGATGTTGGCAATATGACTATTGTCTGCTTGCTGGCCGCTAAATATTCGTGACTCCAGGAAAATCGATGTCACCTAAAGACAAAGGTTACGCGCTTTGAAAGCAGGTCCTCTCGCCACGGTTGTATGCTTGTTCTGCTTCGTCTTCGCGGACAATGCAGCTTTACGGGAAAAAAAAAAAAGTCACGGTTGCGACACCGAAACAAAATGAGGGGAGTCCCGTCCGGCCCTCCCTAGCCGCGGAGAAATCGCGAAGAAGAAAGGGGACTATTCCCTTTCCTCCCGCAGCCGCTTTTGCCGGCCAAGAAAATACGCGCGTGACGTGAACTGGGTGAAAGAGTTAGCAAGCTCAATAAGCACCTGCTCGATTTGAGACTACAATTTGTTTGTAAATGTTGTAGTGAAAACGTGAACAGACGCGTCAAAAGACTCATATTCTTGACTTTTGTCATGCAAAGTTTTGGTGGAGCATGTACCCGAAGCAAAGAAAAGCGCTTCCTCCCGACTTCCCGAAGCCAGCGACACAAAACCGCTCTCCGGGTCACCCCTTCAGGCCCGTTTTCCAGCCGCAAACCGGAAAACGGTGCAGAGTTGAGTGGCGCGTCAAAGTTCAATGTGTCTCACGTATTTATTTTTTTCTTTTTTTAAACAACAACTAAGGCACTTTGTAAAAAATTGTTTTCTAATCTTAAATGTTCAACGTCTCCCCTTGCACTGGCCAAGGGGAGGAGTGGTGAGGAGCTTTTCGCGACCCCCTTGCAATATGACGCGGGTGTTCTCGGGTAATTGGCCCTCTTGACCCGCATTGGATCTTTTGACTCGCGTCTGCCGAGTCAAGAGATCCAACGCGTCAAAATATCCATTATTGGACCTTCTGACTCGTTGGACCTTTTGACTCGTTGGACCTCTTGACTCGCCGAGGATCTTTTGACTCGATGGATCTCTTGACTCACATTGGATCTTTTGACTCGTGTCTGGCGAGTCAAAAGATCCAACGAGTCAAAAGATCCATTATTGGACCTTTTGACTCGTTGGATCTTTTGACTCGTTGGATCTCTTGACTAGAAGCGCCTAGAACTTGGTCTGCCTCCAATGGCGACGAGTCTCCCAGCTGTAGATGAGCAATTTAGCCAGTGCAGTACAAACCGCTAGCCTGGGGTCTTTAACGTGCACCACGCAGTAGTGATACACGGCCGCACGCCGGTACGATGCTCATCCAGATCGAAACGGGCAGGGGCGGGAATTGAACCCAGTATCCTGGGTTCTGCAGCGCGAGCTTTCGCTCCACGTGCTCCGAGCTGGTGTGCGCTAGACCACTCGGCCACCGATCCCCCCTTTGAAAACAGGAAACGCAAGTCACCCCCCCCCCCCCGGTGGGGATTCCCAGTGAAGAGGTCCAACGCGTCAAGAGGTCCAACGGGTCAAGAGGTCCAATATTGGACCTCTTGACCCGTTGGACCTCCTGACGCGTTGGATCTCTTGACTCGCCGTGGATCTCTTGACTCGTTGGACCTCTTGACGCGTTGGACCTCTTGACCCATATTGGATCTCTTGACACATGCCTCGATGTGTAAAGAGGTGCAACGCGTCAAGAGGTCCAACATTGGATATCTTGACTCGTTTCATCTCTTGATATAAAATATGTACAGGCAAGGGGTTTGAAATAAGTACTTGCAAAAAAGAAGAACTACGAGGGCGCTTAATCTTTCTTTCATGATGTGAGAATGCGTTAGCACTAGCTTCACCCCAGTTGTGTTACCGCAACGGATAGCGCGCTAGTTTCACGATCAAGAGGGCCTCGGTTCGAAACCAGGATGGTTTTCGAACCGCAGTCACGTGACCAAGCCGTAAAAAAAACCTCTGGACACGTGACAAAGTCAAAAAAATCAAATTGGACGTTTAGTGATTTATACAGCGTAAGGTCGGTCTGCCAGGATGAGGCGACACTGGTTTACACTGTAGATGAGCAATTTTGCCAGTGCAGTACGACTGCTAGCCTGGGGTCTTTAACGTGCACCACGCAGTAGTGATACACGACCGCACGCCGGTACGATGCTCATCCAGATCGAAATGGGTAGGGGTGGGGCTCGAACCCAGGATCCCCGGGTTCTAGCAGCGCGAGCTTTCGCTCCACGCGCGTCGAGCTGGGTGTGCGCTTTAGCCCACTCATGTAACCAAAGAGGTCACGTGTCCTGAGGTTTTTTTACGGCTTGGTCACGTGACTGCAGTTTTTTGTGTTTGGTCACATGACCAGAGAGATCACGTGACGAGATATCACGTGACCAGATTTTTGTATTATTATTGTGTTGGATTTTGTTGGACAAGTCACGGATTTTGCCGACGGCTTTTGGCGACGGTTTTTTCGCTGACTGAGCCAGGTAATGCTCACGCATTAAAAAAGCAGACAACAGAGATGCTAACCAAATAAGGCGGAAAAGAAAAATGCCGGAAAAAGAGCAAATAGTTAAAGGGGGGTGCAACGATTTCCGGACTTCGGTCAAAGATTTGTGGAAGTTGCCCTCTGACACTTTTGAAGTAAAGAACAGAAAGCCGATTTCGCCTGCGTGTCCTAGTTGTTGCGTAAAAAAAAGATAAATATTGGCATTTCGGGCACCCCTCAACTCACTCCCAGTCTTCAGGGTCACACCTGGTCGCACTCCCAGTGACGTCATTCGGAGTGCCGTGTAGCTTCTCGTGTGCTATCTCGGAGGACGCTTCCTCTCCCTCTCTCCGCTGACATTAGCGGGCGTTATGCTGCAGCTTAAAGCCGAGCGAGGTCACGTAATCTTTTCGCCGTAGTTCCTTCGGCTGCCACTTGGGGCTGCAGGTGGGGAAAAAGCTCAGCTTTTGCTTTGCGATTACGCAGCTTAATCGCGACATTTTTTAATGAAGGAGATGTTTTCTGTAATCTCTGGGACACGATGAACAACTTAAAAATGACAAGATGCAAATTCTTTTAATCTTAAAATCGTTGCACTGCCCCTTTAAGTTGCGAAGACGGCTTTGACACGGCAGGGGGGATTTTACGAACACGGCTTTGATACATCGTTTCTGGCCGGTGATGTAATCAGTGTTTGTGCGTATGACCCGTGATTTGCTTGGTTTCTGAAGCGACAGATACGCGCGCGCTGGGCTGTGGGGATCGCATGCTGGGCACTGGATTTTTAAACACCGAAAAACATTGTTGTTATAAACTGTCAAGCTTATAGCAACATTTGTTTGTTTGGGACCTGCAGCCCTGCAGGGCTGTGGGCCTTTGCTTTTCTACCCCTGACCACAAAGTCGTAAATCTGCATCTCCCGTGTTTCTCTCCCCCGCGAATATCGAACACGTCACCGGAAAGGTCTTAACATTCCACGATTTGAGATGCCTTTTTTGTTTAGGTAGTGACTACTTCGGCATCCGGGTTCAAAATAATTGTAAAACTACTTTGAACACATCTTTCGTCACATGCGAAAGATGTGTCCATAGTTATTTGCTATTTCGACGTCTACCATCACACTAAAGCACTAATACGGCGTTAGACGTCAGGATCACTGAAGATAGTTTTTTTTTTTATTTCTGTGACATCATTTTTAAAAGTTGTAGTAATTGTTTAAATTTGTTCACGTCCCGTCAAAATAGCTTCCTTGATATTTTGAAGTCCTTGGTCTTCGAAGAACTTGAAGAGACAGTTTGCCCTGGCGCAGCATGGCATGTAAAGTTAGTCATTTTTCCATTCGCCATGGCCTAGCACTAGGACACACTAGATCTATCGGCTTCAGAGATCGACGTGCTTTCCGACACAAACAGTTCTTCAATCGACTTCAATCTTTATGACCCAATTTTCTAAAAATGATTGAGCAACTAACCCACCATCTTACAATTCTACCCGACTAACACATCACGTAATTTCAACTAAAAATAAATGATATCGACAGACAAGTGTTAGGTAATTCGTGTCAAGAATGCTTAATCATGAAATGTTCCGTTTCATTGTTTATTTCACAGCATTCTAAAAAATAAAGAGCAGTAAAGGAGTAACATATCGCTAGCATAAGTATTAGTGGCTGCTCCGTGCTTTTGAATAAGCCAACGGCCCAGATTAACCCGCTAGCTTGCAGCGGTCATAACGTTTCAAGGAGACAATGCTCGCATTCATTTACAACACTCTATTTGACGCCAAGTGGCGTAATTTGGGTTCGTTTAAAGACGCCCTCCAATGCTATTTGAGCTTCTTCCCATGTTGTGTTATTTACCTCTTTAGTGAATCGGTGAACTCAGTGAATAAAAACTAAAGCATAAAACTGTAGCGCATCATATTTTTAATAGAACATACGAGAACGCGGGACTGGACAAAGTTACCCAAGGAAGTATTTGCGATCACAAATACTGAGATGCATGAAAGGGAAGGCTAGACGCGAGATGCTGAGGTACATTTGTATTTCATATCTGGGGAATTTGAGAGACACTTATAAATGTGTCCTAGAACAGAGAGACTGGAACACAGATACTAAGTTCTACAAGTCCAAAATATGTCGCCAGGCAGCTATTCATTATTTAACACTCAAATACATATACATTGTGGCAAATAGTATCTGTCTACTTGTCGCCAATAGCCATGTAGTAGTTGTATTGTCCAAAATCATTCAAATAGGTCAAACAGTCAGTAACCGTCACAAGCAGCCATTAATAGCAATATAATTATAAACAGAGAAGATAAAAATAAGGCTCGATGGACCTCTTGACGCGTTGGACCTCTTGACGCGTTGGACCTCTTGACTCGTTGGACCTCTTGACGCGTTGGACCTCTTGACACAAATTGGACCTTTTGACTCGTTGGACCTCTTGACGCGTTGGACCTCTTGACTCGAATTGGACCTTTTGACTCGTTGGACCTCTTGACTCGGCTGTCACGTGGCTATTGGACCTCTTGACTCGTTGGACCTCTTGACCATAAGCGCCCGGTGGGGGGAGGGGGTGACTTGCGTTTCCTCTTCTCAAAGGGAGGGGGCACAAATTATATGTTGTCCTCCCCCCCCTTCTTCCCCCCCCCTGCCCATGCCAGCCGCAACTTTTTCAAGAGAAGCCAAGAGACATGCTTCGAACTTCACTTATATATAAAAACCTAACATCTTTCGGTAAAATTGTTTCGGGTGACCTTATTTAATTTATTGGCTTTAGCGGAGAACTTTGAAATTCCAGGATTTTCTTAGATGTTACGTGCACACCGAGCACAGCTGTCTAACGAGTGCAGCCAAAAATAAAAAAAATAAAGTAACATGGATATAAAACGGTGATATTATCATACAACGCGCACCCAAACAATGCAAATTATAGGTGTGTTAACTAAGTACCAGTTATAAGTTCTACTACCAGTTATAATAATCTTGGTCATAGGCGCAGACTACGGAGGGGCATCGGGGCTCGTTCCCCCCTGGTGAGATCCGGGAGGGGTAGAGCCCCCCCCCAGGCCATGATTCTTACCGAGGCGCTGTTTACGTGCCATGTAACGAGCTTCTGGTAGTGGCATGTAAACAAAATAACGCAAACAGCGACGGGCACACCGCGAAAATGGAAAGTCTACGCCGCTGATCTTGGATCCCGAAGCGCGCGCTCGCTTCGGGATCTCGGAGGCCATGGGAGTGAGAAGGTATTTGTTGCAGTCACCGACAGGGTTCGAGCGGCGTGGAAGTCCTTCAGTCGCCCTGCCTCCAGCTCGAGCTTCCTACCAAAAACACCTCGGCGTTTCGCGAGCCTCGAGAGCCTCGAGAGCGTTCAGTCGCAGCAAAAGTGTGATGGAGGACAAGGTGCGCGTGTTGAAGGCAAGTTGAAGGCCAGGAAGACGCCCTGCCGCTCATACTGTCAGTTTGGTTTGTTTTACGGTCGCTTTGTGTTTGAAGAAGCGTCAGCGGCCGACTTTCGTCCACGTGCTTTTGTCAGCGGGCGAGCGGGCAGCGTATCGGACCAGTCGGAGCCACGGTGGTCGGAGCTAAGCATTGTGGCTCCTCCTGGTGCCGACAGCTCGAGTCATACTCGTACCGTCTTCCCGAGCATCCGCTGACGGCAGCAGCGTATGAAACGCCTTGCCAGAGTGCTTTGATTACAGAGTGCTTCCAACTGCTCGATTGGGGTCACGTGCTTTATGAGCCGCGTTTGCATCCCGAGCTGCGAGGAGGTGAAGGACGCGTTTATCGTTCGCAAGCGTATTCACCGGTTCACCCCTTCGCCCGCTTTCCTCCTCGCCAAGCGACAAGGCAACGCAATGCCTTCCAGTGATTTCACTAGACATCCCCTCCTCCCTTGTTTTTCCAAAGGCACCCCACCCCCTTCATTCGCAACGACTCTTCTATTCTCAATGCACCGCCCCCTCCAACCCCCCCGCCCCCCCCCCTAAAAATTTAGACGCCCCGTTTAATTTCGATTTCTGGGTAAACCCCTGAACGCATCAACGCATGCGCACTTGTTACCAATCGGTGCAGGAGGCATCCGCCATTTAAATGCAAACGCCCTCTACGGAATGTGTTGCTCCCTCTGTTGCTCCCTCTTTTCATATCAAGAACCGTAGTAAAAAAAAGTCTGTCTCCTCGCGGAGCATTCCTAATTTCCCCCTTTATGTGGATAATTAAGATATATGTAAGGGAATTTAAAATTAGATATATGTTACCTTATCAAGACGGACACCGTACACGTTCCAAAAGTCAAGAGCATTGCTTTTTCCTCCGACAACCAGATCTTACAAGAACTACTTCGCGCATGTATAAACGACGCGCAAAATTTTTTTTTTTTTAGATTAAATTTGGTATAGTTTTTCTACGTCTGGCCAAGTAGAAACCAGGGATCTCCCCAGAAATTGAAATTACGGGAGGCGTGTAAACTTTCAGGGGGGGGGGGGGGGGGGACATTGGGAATAGAGGAGTCGCTGCGAGTGTAAGGGGGTGCCTTCAGAAAAACAAGGGAGTGTACACCCCCACTAGGGGGTGTGTAGGGAAATCACTGCTATAGTCGGTTACAAGTCAAGAAGGTAGGAGAAGCTTCTCCCACAAGCGTGATGCGCCCGTTTCAAATCCCTCCGCAGTCGAAAGAATAGTTCACTGGAAACGCCCTTGTTCCGTTTCAATGAATAGATATTGGCTACAGAGTGATGCCAACTTGTCTCCGAACCCACTTTTTAAGAAAGCTACCTCTGTATTCATCGGAGGGGGAACCGAGCCCCTGAAAGCAGCCTTTGTATCCATTGGAGGGGAATGCGTTGAAAGTCGAAAGATAAGGCAAATACGTACAGGAAGGCAAGACCTGCCTCGCGCGTTGGCCGCGACGTCACGGAAACGATGGGACGCTATTGGATACGGAGGTGGCGGAGGGATATATTCCCTTTGAGGGGCATTTGCCGCTACCTTCTTGACCTGTAACTTACTATAGAAACACTGACGTCTTGGTAGAGTGAAGGAGATGATAGAGTAGCCCCTGCGCCATTAGAGAGTTTTCGTAGACCGCGTTTCTTCCTCCGTGAAGCCCTCCGCAAAGAAGAAGCCGCTCCTGCGCCTGCTCGCCAATGGCCTTGATGTAAAGTTCCGGGTATCGTAGCGGGTTGCGGAGAACGTTGCGGGGCGGCGAAAACGGTCTACGAAAACTTCCTATTGATACCTGCCCGCGCCCTTGAAACAAACTTGTGCCTGTTAGGTGTAAAAAAAAAAAAGGCGATGGTTTGCAGTTACGAGGTACTCAGTTTAAAATGTAATAAATCACCTTTCCTAATTACTTTCATAAAAAAGTTACTAAATAATCAAAAAATGATTTTTACTTTGCTCGCTACGTTACAATTTACATTCGCCTTACTTTGATCGAATATATTTCAAAAAATAAACACACACACACACGCAAATTGTACCGCTACACTAATTCAAATTTCCCTGATTGTCACATTATTGTGGTCGTTCAGAGAAAATAAAGCGCCCCAAGTTAGCAGTCGGTGTTGCACCTATGGTCACCGAAACCTAAAGAAATGCAAAGGGCGTGTCTTAATTATGATCAGTGTTGTGTTCTTTTTTGTGTGTTTTTTTTTCGCGATTTTGTTTTTGGTGTTTCCATCGACTAATCGCGCAATATTATTGGTTGCGTAGGCAAAATAAGCTGCACGGGACTTGCCATTCCCTTCTCAGCGACTCTCTGCGAAATGTGGAGCGTCTGCTTTCCCGCAAAGAACTTGGGAGAGCCAATCGCTGCAACCTACCTACGGAGTCAGCTCGGCGAACCATAAAACGCATTATTTATGCGCTGCGCAAAGTAGTTCTTACGAGATTTGGTTGTCGAAGGAAGACAGGCGATGCTTTAGGCAGACATGTGCTTATCTTAAATACTCTACTCAAGATACTGTATTTAAAATAATTTTGGTAGTGTTTCGGTATCTTGCAAATACATTTCGTCTAGAGTATTTACTACGCTATCTTAATTACATTTCTCACTGTCCTGTACTCACTAGGTCTGTTCGATTCGGCTAGAAACTTCTGAACTAGTTCTGTTTGAGTTCAGAGGAGTGCAGGAGTCATGCAGCGGCGGCGCAGAACCAGTGCAGCCGCCCCGCTAGGACTGGCGCTGTGATCGGCTTTCCGAGCGGAAGCGCAGGGTGTCGTCTGTATCTGTTGGCTCTTGTTTCTCCACGCCTCGTTGTAGGCTACATTTAATTAGTCGCGGTTTGATGAGACCATTCGTGTTTCCTAAGTTTTAAATTATAATAACCGAATCTTTTCTGTGCATTTTTTTTCAAGTGTACTAAAAACGTTTACTGCACGAAATGTGTTTTTGTCTGCATTTTTAACGGCCGTTCGGTTCCTGTCGTTTCCGTAAGCGTTCGTGTCCTTCACATTCATTTAGCAATAGTAGATTCACTCCAAGTCTCTCGAGTTTCGCATTTCGACGATAGGTTCGCGGCATCAGGATGATTTTGCGTCAGGAGTCACTGGCGGCAGCGCGCGGTCGGTAGTGGTCACCTCGAAGACGAAGGCCTGACGATAGCGTTTTGGCCAAGACAGTTATCGACCGTGCGGCAGTGGCAAATCCAAGGGGGGGGGGGCCGCCCCCCCCCAAACGAAGTCGACCCCCCCCCCTTCTCGGAGGGCAATTTGACATGGGTGGACCCGCCGGTGCACAAGAAAGAATGGGAGAATAGTATCCTTACAAATTTTCTGCCGCCCCCAGAACGGAGTTCTGGATCCGCCCCTGCCGTGCGGCGTCAAGCTGAAGCGTTTATTCTGATTCTCAAGAAAGACCTGCGTGGAACTATACTCTGTTTCACCTTATGATGTACCGCAGGAAAGGCTACAAGCGCGAGCTCCTTGCTCTGGGGCACATTTCGGCGGCACAAGCTCTCGTGCGTTAAGAGCAACTCCCAACGCTATGAGCTCGCGCTTCTAGCCTTCTCTGCGGTACAACATAAGGTGAAACGGAGCATACCAAGCCAATGCCGACTCTCGGCGTTTTCCCCAGGCCCGTTAGTGCGCGTCCACAGATACCAGCGGACAAAGCATGCAGTATTATGCTCAGCTACGGGGCACGCGAGGGTCAATGTACTAAATCCCAGACCTCTGGAATGTATTGGAGTCGTCAGTATGCATCTAAGAGCAACTGAAGGCGGGGACTATCAAGAGCGCAATACCTTTCCCGTGTCTGTAAGGAAGAATATCAACACTTTGGATCCCCACATAGCATCAAAAAGAAACAATTTACGTGAGCCAATATTTCAACACTTACCAGGTGCCTAAAACGCTTTCAGAATATCATAATCAATCAAATTCCTACCCTCGGTTATAATCTCGATTCCGTGTCCACCGCGGGTACGCTATTATCATAAATGAGAGGAAACGCAACCTCCGTATCGGCGTTATTGTTACACATCGCAGACATTTGAGCAAGAGCTGCGAAAAATGGCACCGCGAGCAGAGACGGACGTGGAGTGTCGTCTGCTATCGCCATCTGCTCTTGTCGTCTGCGTCTGCACGGTCGCTGAACTGACTCCGGAGCCGGTGCAAGGTTTTGAGGAACTGGGTCTGAACTCGTTCAGAACTGGGATGAATCGAACGCGCCAGTGCAGCGGCCGTACAACTTCCGGTTGAATCGAATGCGCCAGTTCCTGCACTGCTGAACTAGTTCAGCCAGTTCAGGCGAATCGAACAGACCTATTATCTCAAATACATTTTGAACCTTTGAAAGTATTTGTCGCCGGAACAATCTACGTAACTAGGGGTCGTCAGACTTTAGGGCAAAGCTGAACCGATTGCAGACTTGGTGGCAAGCGACCAAACACAGGACAGGAAACAAGGCACGAGCAAAACGCAGTCTCCGAATGTCAACAAAAGGTCAAAAGGATAGCCCCAAGTACGCCCGCCTTTATGTTTACTCATGTCCTTTTTTTCTTTTTTTAAAGTTGTTTTTGGCTGGAACTTTACGCTTTGGCTTCCCAAAAGTCATTTGTGTGCCTACTGTGGCTCAACTTCGGCTCCCCGAACTCGTTAAAAGGCTTTTTTGTTTTTATTACTATTATTTTTTTGAGTGCAAACATTGTTTCATTATCAGAATCCTCCAACCAAGCTTTCCGCCAGGTGGGGCCAGGGATTGAAAGCGGTTTCGTGGACATTTTCTTTTGTCACTTATGTTTCCCTCTCGACCTTTCTAATATTTTTTGACAGTTTGAAGGTACTAGCGCTCCTCCTCGCCATTGGCTGGGGAGACAAAATTCTCGCTCTCGGTTGTTGATTAGCGACAGAGGCTGCTGTTCTCTGACTGATGTTTCTCCTGTGTGTGCACGTTTGTCATTCACTCGTGTACTCATCATCAAGTCTGCCTGCCTGATCAACTTCCAGTTCGGCCCGTAGGGATATGCGATGCCGGACTATGTGTCAAGTTCGCCGAATCGCGTCAAGGCATATATTGCGAATTTATTGCGGAATGCATCATGAGCCGAGCCTGCCGCCAAACTAAAGCACGCCAGTTGCCATATGCCTTCAATACATGAGTCCCCTTTGTTACTAAAATATTTTGGTACATATAAAGTAGCATATCTCTAATTATTTCAAAGTAAATTTCGATTGCAGCAGCTAAGTCGCTTCTTGAAATTCATAAAGATCACAGCAGAATGTGACTTTCAGCGAAGTCATCACAATTAAACACCCCTTTTGACTTTTTTATTCTTATTTTACCAGCTTTCAAACTACAAGACGAGTATCTTCGAATGTAATCTAATTACTTTTTCAAAGTATTTTTACTATATTCAAGATAGTTCGTAGTAAAAGTAACTTATATACTATTCTAAATAGGTTTTGAAATGGGTATTTGGTACCTTACCTTATCTTAATTAACTTTGTTGAGTTTCTGGCACAAGACTGCCTTCAGGCGTTTGAAAAGTGTACGCGTCTTGATAAAAAATGTCTAATCTACAGTGCAGCTAAATGTATCTTGATTCAACGCATCAAGGGGGAAGTTAGTATTGTTCCGCAATAAACCACTTTTTTTTTTTAATATCCGTTTTCTGTTGAGTTTTTTGCGATCGATTGGCCTTCATGAGTGCTTTGCAGGGAAGTAGAAGCTCCAAATTGCTTAGTGTGTGTGTGTGTGTGTGTGTGTGTGTGTGTGTGTGTGTGTGTGTGTGTGTGTGCGTGTGCGTGTGCGTGTGCGTGTGCGTGTGCGTGTGTGTGTGTGTGTGTCTACTGGATAAATTGCTCCTCTGACATTTATATAATGCAGGTGTTATATATATTTGATCTCACCAGATGCGTGGAGTGCCGAAGAAAGCATCGGCGAGCGAGAGCGCGCGGGCACAGCGTAGGTTTCGGCGGCAGAGCTTTACTTGCGCTTGGTACTTGTGCGCATCAAAGCTTTTTTAATGTCGCATAAGTTCGTGCTCATGCCGCTCCCCGAACTGTGCAGACACTTCTCTGGCGATGTATCTACCAAAAAACGCACGTAAAAAAAAAAAAAAGTGTAGTGCAAATTTTTACAAATATATCGCGCGCGATCTGATGGAAAGGAGCGAAAGTTATTGGCGACGTGCGCCATCGAAAGCGTCGCTGTGGTCGGCCTTCCAGGATTGGCCGAATGCTGACTATGACGTCAGCAAAAGTTTTCCCATCGGCGGAAATCAGAGGAATGTAAGAACTTTAATTTTGACGGTTTTCTCAGTGTTGCTTTGAGAGCCCAATGATTTCGAGCTTCCACCATGCTCATTGCAAACACCATCGAACTTGCTGTCCGCAAGATAATGACGCCACGAGAGAGAACCATAGGGGGCGCCACCAAAACATCTTGCCGCTAATAATGTTATAACCATACGATCACACGCAAATATAAGTTGGCTAAAGTTACGGAGAGTTCACGAGGTCTATAAATAAGATACATAATTGTCCAACCTTGGCAATTTGTATGCCAGTCAAGCCCTATGTGCGGTCATCCCGTATGTAAAGGATGTCCGGGAAAGTTACTGCGCCCCGCGTTTCTTAAAGTGTCAGTTACTAATACTCACGCCTACTTTCTTAAAATAGCAAAAATTAAAGTAAAATCGTGGCATACCAAAAAGCAACAAGACCAGAAAGAGCGTGGTTGCTTTGCACGGAATCACTTCTATTGAATGCTCTATTTCAATTATATAATAGGCATATATTAGGTATTATCGAGCTGTTCTTATATATGCAGCGGTATTTTTAGAACCTATCTATACTGCTCCCATGTTTCTCAGGGTTGATAAAAATATTTCAGTAATCTTTCGGTTTGTCCTATGATTTACGTTTTGTATACATTTTGTTATTTCTATCAGCGGCTGGGGATCCACAACGCTTCGAGAATTCGGCAAGACGTCTCCCGTGTTGTTACGGGCTGATATAGTATGTGTTTACGTGCTATTAAAACAGCGCCCCGTTTGTTCTCGGATGTTATTAGTCACTAAATTGCTGCCACCTATCTTAAATCTAGTATGCTGGTTCTTAGTCAGTCGCATTCTGGCAGCACTCCAAACAACAGAGTATCAGAAGCAAGGCGTCCAAAGCAACGTGGAGGCACCCTGATTTTATACCTTCTCGAATTCCGCGTAACTCTATCATGTCGATTGCATAACGCACAAACTGTAAATTTTCATAAATTAATTGCACAATTTCGCGTTTTCAGAAGGTTGTGCAACCCGGGCATATACATTTACGAAATAAACACAAACAGAAGATTGCGAAAGAAAGTAATTCTACCTATGTGGTTGAATCACATTTTCACAAATGTTTTACAAACTTACAAATGTGTAGTCAACAAACATTTTCAACTGCATTTTTTTTTGTAATAAATTGCTGATAGGTTGGTTGACAGATGCCGAACGACAAAGAGGCCGAAAAGTGATACATGGAAGCTGAGAATATTTAATTATCTCGCTTTTGGTCCATATGAAAACGTTAACCGCTGCTCAATTTCAAAAGAACTTCATCTGACTCTCGAGTGTCGGATCTTCAAGGCAAAATATCACACAATAGCAATTCCGCGAAGTGATTGACATGATGACGATAATCTAAAAAAAATGTATTTATTAACAAAGGATATTGAAGTTATTTACCAGTGAAGACTTGGGAAAGGTTTTCTGCATGACGTAGGATCGGAGCGCCAAGCCGGACTTTCTAAAAAATGTGAACTTCCTTTCATTAAAAAATCAAATAGCGCGCGCTAAAATTTTCTTTTAGGTGGATTTGGGGGGGGGGGGGGGAGGGGGAGGGGTCGGTTGCTTTTATTTTGTCTTCGTCGTTTGAGCGGTTTTCGATGTTTTTAGTGATTTCATTTTTTTATCTATTCCCGCTTTGGGATCTGCGATACACTGCACAAAACACAAGAGAGCAAAAAAAAAAAATGTGTTTCCGCCCGGGATCGAACCGGGGACCTTGCGCGTGTGAGGCGCACGTGATAACCGCTACACCACGGAAACGGGTGAAAAATCCCTGTTTAAACAGGTTACTTCAGTATGTACCACTAGGTACTAACAAACCAGCGTTCAGGAAAAAACTTGTTTCCGCCCGGGATCGAACCGGGGACCTTGCGCGTGTGAGGCGCACGTGATAACCGCTACACCACGGAAACGGATGAAAGATCCCTGTTTAAACAAGTTACTTCAGTATGTACCACCAGGTACTAATAAACCAGCGTTCAGCAAAAACTTGTTTCCGCCCGGGATCGAACCGGGGACCTTGCGCGTGTGAGGCGCACGTGATAACCGCTACACCACGGAAACTGATGAAAGATCCCTGTTTAAACAAGTTACTTCAGTATGTACCACTAGCTACTAACAAACCAGCGTTCAGCAAAAAACTTGTTTCCGCCCGGGATCGAACCGGGGACCTTGCGCGTGTGAGGCGCACGTGATAACCGCTACACCACGGAAACGGACGACCGTCGAGCTCATCGGAGTTGCGTCACAAGCTAAGGGTGGTTTCAAAAGCAGTTAATTTTTTCTTTATGGGTTGTGTTTTATTGCAAGCGCACCTGGAACTGTTAGAAGTGTTCAGATAGCAGTTAATTACCTGAGTAATTTTGTACTTGTTTAATTATTTTCTTTTCGTAAATCAATCCGAACCTGTCATTCCCTCCGCGAAGCTCCCCGTGTCATATACAGTTGGGCAGATCTGTTACCTAGAGTCGGTTTAAGTATTTTTTTTTAAAATAATGCTGAAGAAACAATAAACACGATTTGAACACTTTGTTGGGACGTTGATCTAAACCGAATGTTACATAAATAAATTACTAAATTAACCTAAAAATATTAGTAGCTAATATATTTTCCAGGAGAGCGGTGAAACAGAAGGACAGGAGGACCTTCTGTTTCACCACCATCCAGGGTAAAAAATGCCAGTTATTAACCAGCTCGCCTGCATCCTTGCAAAACGGACGTGTCCTTAGTTGAGGACAGCATGCATTCCAGTGGTCAGGTCATCTTATGTTTTGTGTTACGCAGTAATTTTTGTTTGTAAAAATATTGGATATTTGGGCTAGAACATGTTAGCACTGTTTACTTTCTGTATTACAATCTAAACAAAATCCTGAGGCACCGCAAAATGAACATGAACGTCTCACAATGCATGAAGCTGTTCAAAGCACTCGGGGCAAAGTGAGACATCACAACGCCCACAGATGCGTCGCACGTCTCACCAACATCACAGACGGCGTGCTCTGCACCTTGCCATTCATCAGCACTGCTGACGCCAAGCCCGTTTTCAGATTTTTCAACTATGTCTAAAATTGGGTCGATTTCTTGTGAGGGAAACCTTCTGTTTAGACTTTTGCATTCCGCCGAAGAGAATTCAGAGCGATACAAAACTCTCAAGCGTACGAGTCAATGTGTTTTGCGGGTAAAAGTCGATAGCGCGTGAGTCAGTGAGGGCAGTTGCATAGTGTCCTCATTAAAGTCGATAGCGCGTGAGTCAGTGAGGGACTGCATAGTGTCCTCATTTGAGGACATATATAAGCTGTGTTGCAAATCTTACCCAAATGGATCCGAGTTACCCGGCTGGTCGTGTCACGTGACAACACAGATTGAAAAGCGCTGCACGCGGGTAGGTTTCGGAACGCCAGGGTACAAAACCCTTACCCTGGAGTAAGATCGAGTAAATTTTGGAACATGGCCATAGTGAGCGTCAACAAAACGAATGAAAAGAAATATTTCTTTTTTTAATTTTGATTGCTAATAATTCATTCATGGCTGGAATAAGCTGAAAATTCTTTTAGTGTTAATATTTGAATAGAATTTTGCCGGTAGAATAATATTTACTTTTACGAACTGCTGCTTTGCTTCGCTATGAGCGGAGGCGAAGTAGTATACCATCTTGGTGACAGCCGGCAAGCGCTGCCAAATATCAGCCGCCTGCAAAAGCTTTTTCTGTCCTCACTGGAGGACACCATGCCGCTAAGTCTGGTGTAAGACTGCATGCTGTGGTGTAAAAACAAAATATATATAAAAAATGTCCTCACTTGTGGAGGTGATGCATATGGGAGGGTTACTAAGTCCATTACATTTATCAACTGGCACACGAAGTTACATCCGTGTTTGTTTTTAGAGTGCGTCTACAAGATTACCTGCTCCAGTATAACTAGTGTTTCTAACCATGTGACTTGTAGTATGAATATAAGTGTTTTTTTTTCTTGCTCAAATTGTTTGTTGTAAATAGACCTGCTGTCTGTGTGTTGTACGGGTGGTTGGGACCTAGTCAGGTGATTCATTCTCCTTTTGTCCCAACCTCCTTGACTTTTGCGTCAAAATAAAACAACAAAACAAAACAAACAAAAACAAAACAATACACTGAGATATATTGAATTGAGACCCTATATTTCATATTGATGCGATTGACTCGTACGATTGCTATATATATATATATATATATATATATATATATATATATATATATATATATATATATATATATATATATATATATATATATATATATATATATATATATATATATATATATATATATATACAATATGGAGCTAAATGAGCCGTACTTGAACAAATTAATCAAAGTTTACATAGCCGGCGAAAGACGAAATATTTGACGGAGCCAAGATTGCTCATTTCTAAATTCCTAATTTTTAAATTAACTGACCAACATTCCTCAATTTTCGTTACGCCCTAGAGAAAGGGATTGGCACTAACTATATCACATGTCACAACACCACGCTGTGAACCCTTTCAATGCGTTGAGCCGAATTAAATTACTTAAGAATTTTGTTGTATTTTTCCTACATAACCTGGAGAGAAGTTTGAACAGTAACAGAGAGTTCACTAGACAAGGACGTCTTAGGAAGACTGGACTCTTCCTGAAATGCGTTTACATTTCAAGACACAACGTCCGTGCCTATTAGAGTTAAGGTACATTTAAAATTTTTCTCAACCTGTATAACTCTATAAAAATATATATGTTTGTAAGTACTCTCACTTCAAAACGTGTATATAAAAGGCTAATAAAAAATTGTCTCTTCGCCAAGCGCGTTCTGCCCAATTTGATTTTGATTTTTTTTTATAAAGAAGGGGCAGCTTTCTTCGGAAAACATCCTTTCCTTAAAGACCCGACCATAAAACATTCCGAGGAAGAAAACGCCGAATAGACGTTACGAAATGCAAGGCTAACCCAGAAACTTCAGACAACCATTTGGACGGCGAGCCCGTGGAAGACTCTGGCAGTGATAGCTGACAAATGGAACAAAACCATTAAGAGACCCGTCAAGGTTGCCTGAAGCCATCAGGGAAGCTATTTCCGTACGGCGCTTCACTGTCGCCGTCTGTTTACTCGGTTCCAGCGGCGACATTAGCTCTTCTCCCACACCGGCAGCCGCCTCGCGTGACGTCACGGGGAAGAAAAGGCTGCTCGCGGGGAGCCCCTTTGATGACCCTACCTTTGTTGGAACATCATGCTGCACACACTTTCGTGAGGCACGAGTCGGTTATTTTTTATATTTTTATTGTGTTTGTGTAGCTATCACAATACGCGTCCCACTTGTACCGACGGGATGTGGTGAGATGTGTATACATTGTGCGAAACAGTCATTCGAATTCCTGTGGTCATTGCGTAAAAAACGACGCTGCCTTTTCACCGCTTTTCATGGTGTTTACGCCATACCTGGTGTCGCAGTCGAAGGAGAATAGAAAACGAAGACACGTGTTTTCGGGGTTCTTATTTCTGGCCGCAATGGCTTGAAAACGCTCAACGACGTAGAAACGCTTTTTCTTCTTTTTATATTAGTTTCGTGCTTTTGCGGAGAGCCTATATATCGCATGGGACGTGTGGCCTGATATCGTCGAATGGTCTGTCAGAAAGAAAAACAAACAAACAATTAAACAATTTTAGAACTTGAATTTTAGGTTTCCGCTTCTGCACCGAGCTTGGAGGGGCATGCGAGACCATATGGAGGGCCACCTAGACTCAATCTAATATTTGTGTGCGTGTGTGCAAGATCCCAGTGACCGGTTCACCCAGCCCTCCGGTGAAGTAGACGCAAGGTTATTTTTCTTAATGCACTGCTGGAACAGGTTAGTGGTGGTGCGCCCGAAAAAGGCGTGGTATAGCAATTCGGAAGTAAGGTCAGTGTAAGGCTTGCGAGAATACATACGTCAACCCCTCCGATACGTAATCCTTAGTGCACGTCGAAGTGGCGGTGCTGGCCGAGGACCGGGAACGCGCAGATACCTTTCGGGAAGCATTCGCGCAAGTGTTCCATTTAGTTTGCTATAGTCGGTGACAGGTCAAGAACGAAGTGGAAGCTCCTCCCACCTCTTTCCACATTAGTAGAGCGAACGGTGGAGAGGAGGCGACCTCCCTCTAGCGCTCGCTCTACTAAAGTGGAAAGGGGTGGGAGGAGCTTCCACTTCGTTCTTGACCTGTCGCCTACTATATATAGTGAAGTATTGCGCGAATAGACAAAGAAAACAAACAAAAGACTGGAAAAAGTAAGAACTATTTGATCACTTAACACACGGTTTACAAACAAGCCCGCGTTTGCCCACACCGGGTGTTGGCAATGCGCGTGCGCAGGAACCAGATTCGCCTGAGGCTTCTGCGCATGCGCAGTGCCGACAGCAGCGCCACCGCAGTGGCGTGACGTCGGAGAGTTTAGGTGGTCTACAGTCAATGACAGCAATTAAGAAACGCAGGGCGTGTCAAGTTCCGAGCAGCTTATTATGGCTCTGCCGCCAAAGAGGTCCAGGGGCATCAGCTGATAAGAACACCGAAGGATGACTCACGAAGCAAGGAGTGTGATTCCCTTATTAAGGCATGAAACACTTTTTACAATCTCAAAATGTTGTCCATCCGTCCGTCCGTCCGTCCGTGTATTTGCCGTTAGATTTAGCGGTTTCATGTGGCTCTAAAACCGCGGTTCTCGAACGGTGGTCCGCGGACCCCCAAGGGACCTCGACAGCGTTCAGAGCGGTCCGCGCATATTCAAGGGCCCTGATATGGCCAACTGCGCCTGTCTTTTCATGGGAAAAACAGTCACAATCTTCAGTGTGCATGACAAGATCGATGCAATTATCAAGAACCTCGATGTTTGAAGCAGCCGGATGGAAAACAAGGTTTTAGACTCCTTTCCCCAGCTGAATAGTTTTGAACGAGTCCTCCGAAGTGGAGCTGCCAAGAAAGTTGAGGACCGCGATTCAAGAGCAATTGCAGTCCCTGAGAGCAAGAACGAGAGAATACTTTCGCCATCTCCGTGCCGACACAGGCTGGATAATTAAGTAATTTCAAGAAAAAGCCGTCGCAAGACGACGCGCTGCTTGAGCTTTCCCTGCGTTAGCAGCATCTTTGCGTAACAAGTGTTCTTGCAACGCTCCCTTACCAATTTATGAGGGCGAGTACTTTCGTAATACCCTCACACGTGCGAGAAGGCACTAAGACTCTTGCTGCCATTTTCGATTACCTTTCTGTGTGAAGCCACGTTTTCTGCATTGGTTCACATCAAATCAAAGTCACAAAACAGGATGATGTTGAGCCAGACTTACGACTTCGATTTTCTTCCAGTGAGCTTGACGTCAGCAGCCTTGTTTACAACATGCAAAACTACTTTTCACACGCATCGTGTACTGCCAGTGCCAGTTCCATATCAAGAACCTATAACGTAATCCGGGCAGCTGCAAATATAGTACCCCTTTCTGGCCCTTGATTCGCGTGCCCTTTTATGTGTGCTTTCTCGTTATCAATATTGTACTCAGTGGAGGTCCCTGAATGTCCTCTGAGTCGGTTAGGGGGTCCGCAACGGCCAAAATATTGGGAACCACTGCTCTAGAACACCTCTGATTGGATACATTATGTATTTGGAGCATTTGTGAGACAGATAGAAAATGCCGAATGACAAAGTGGTGTGGTGGAGTGTGAAAAAATATTGGAGTGGTGCAGTGGTTACCACACCTTCCCGGTTATGAGGAAACCCGGAGCTCGAATCCTGGCTACCACAATATTGCTTTTCGATTACTTTGTAATCTTTATTTCCATTTGATCAGTACGGTTCGGTCATACGCCCACACAGAAGAAGCCTTGTGTGCCAGTGGCTTCCTTCTGGTAAGCTGCTGCAAAGTAGCAGTTGCTAAACACCCTCGATTGAACAATTTATAGATTTTAAAATAATAATTTCTAAACAACTGTAGATTGCTATAGAAGCACACGTCCAGTGGTGTCCCATTCTGAGGAGG
Source organism: Ixodes ricinus (assembly GCA_037355805.1). NCBI lineage: Eukaryota > Metazoa > Arthropoda > Arachnida > Ixodida > Ixodidae > Ixodes > Ixodes ricinus. The sequence continues at coordinate 135,665 of JAZHYW010042430.1, read as the reverse complement.
CAGAAAAAGGTTTTCCTCTTCGATAATTTTGTTCGTGACTATGCCGGCGGAGTTCCTTGTAGCACATCATACTATGATGTGCTAAAAGAAAATCCTCTGCCAGTTTCATAACGATATCAGAACACTGGAGTTCCTTGCATCGCTATGATTAGAATATAGCTAGAAATATCAGGAACTCTAGAGTTCTGTACAACGGCGTGTGCGGCACGAGCACGGTCGCATAGCTTCGAAGATTCCTTCCTGACGTGAGTTCTTGCACACAACACAAGACTCCAGAAAAACATGAACATAAAACTATGGTTTAATAAAATGTCTAAAAAGTGCTATGGTTACAATAGGAATCGGGGAGAAGAAAAACGATTAAAAATCTGTAGTTGCAAAATATAGGAAAAATATAGGTGCACATTTAGATTAATTCACTGTTTAGAGCGAATTATAAGTAACATTCTCTATACAGTTCTGTATTACATGTTCGCATCGCTATGCTAATAAAGGTTCTACATGACTACAAACACACTTGCTAGCGTTTTTGGTTTTGGTAGCATTTCTGCACACATCTCGGCTTTTATATATGTGCATACAGAAAAGGAAAGACGACAACATTCTATCCCCCAAAGGAGGAAAAATTATGGTTCTGGGTTCTGTTCCCAGTAAGAATTCAAATAGGAAAGAAAAATCGAGTCATTTATTCGATGACAAAGGCTGTTTATCTAAGATAGCACGAAAGACACGGCCGCGGCGACCCTAAGCAGAATGGCAGCGCGAAAGAAACTCGGAAAGCTGAGCCACTTCACGCGGCCGCCGAGAAGTACACCCGCCGGCAATATGAAGGTGAACACCTACCTGGTTTCTTGCCTGTTTTACGGCTCCCTAAAGCTATATTAACTCTCAACGTCTCAAATGGTACGTGGCCAAAGGTCTAAACTTTGCGTTCTAGCCCTCTTCTGGAACAGAGCTTGTTCCAAAACTTGCAGGAGCGTTAAAAACAAGAGGAGGGCTGTTCACCTTCATATCGCTCACGGGTGTACAGACGAGAAGGAGGAACGACGGTGTCGTGCGCAAACATTCACGCTCGCGAATATGCTCGCGAACGGACGTGCATCGCCGGCCTGGTGGTTTAACTACTGCCTTGTTCAAGATGGCGCGCGTAGGAACGCAGCCTTAAAATAATCTTGAAAGCGAACTAGCTGAGATTAAAAAAAATAATGAATGCGGCGAGCGAGTGTTCTAATTTGCGTCTTTGGAGCTTCGGAACGCCAAGAGGGGCACGCCAATCAAAGGATAATAGTCCTGTTGGAAACCGACTCCCTGTCCTTTCATTCATCGATGACTCATATTTACGGCATCTTTTCTAACTGTCTTTCGTCACTTGTTTTAACTCATGAAGCCGGATGTATCAGATTCTTGGATTTAACTTTAACAATGTGTCCGGACCATGCATGTTGGGCTTACGAACCTCGGGCCGGCAAGCCTCTTCTGCCCTCTGAGTCCGCGCATTCGAAAATTGTAAAACAGGCAAACGCGAAGACCTGCTACACACATGCCTTGCGAAGGTCTTGCTTTCACAAAGTTCAACCTAGCTTCGATAAGCCAACTGAGGCCAACTGAGGCGCCTCACTGTCGCTGGGTTCCCCTCACACGTGTTGACAGCTGTCGCTGAGTCACTGCTCAAAGAAACAAAAACTTGGCCTGCGACGAGCGATATCCCTTCCAGCAGTGGAAAAGGACGGGGAAGAAGAAAGTTCGCTGTCATTCCATATATGAACGGCGTGGCCCATAACCTCAAACGTATGGCAGGCAGACCTGACGTGGACCTGTTGTTGTCCGTTCCTGACAAGCTTTCGATATTGTATAGAGCCTTTAATTCCTCTGGTAGGGAGGCGAGGGCCTGCACTACGAAGCATCGTAATCGTTCCGTCACCTGCGCTGAGGGAGTTGTGTATTCCCTGCCTCTGTCTTGCAGCAGGCGTTACGTTGGCCAGACGGGTCGCTGTCTTAATGACAGGCTAAGGGAGCATGCCTACAAAGTATCTTCGACGATTTCTGGTCACCTTGGCATACACTGCCCTAACTGCAGATACCAGCCTCAGTTTCAACTGTGTGAGATTGTTCAACGTCCCCGGGACCAGCTGACACGCGAAATCCTGGAGGCTTTAGAAATAGAAAGATTAGGCAACATATGTATCAACAGTCCTTCTGTTGCCCTATCAAGAAAGAGATCCATTTTCTGGCCTCTCGATCGGCTTGGTTTTAGCGCGTGCCCTCCGTATGTCTGTTAAGAGGCGATACTTCGTTTTTTGTGCTTTTTGTTCTGTGTTTTTTAGGTTGATTTTGTTCCTTTTCTGTTTTCAACTGTGCGTGTATATATTGCACTGTTGCGTCCAATAAAATTTAGTTGCGGACTCCGCTCTTTCTGTGTCTTCCTCCATCCAGTTCGTCGTCTTTTTGCGCTGTTCTTTTTATCTTTTAAGTATGTACCAACCCGCCCAAGCTTCAACCTTAGCGGCAATACAGAGAACGCGTAGATAACGCGCGATGACAAGGTAGCGAAGCTCGCACCAGCATTGGTTGAAGTCGGGGAGAAACAAACGCACGTGGTGCTCAAGGAGCAGACGAACTTGCACGCCGTATAGGGTTTATGTAGAATGTGCGATTACTGCGAAAACGCCCAACTGGAACGTTGATATTGATGCGAGATATTGATATTGATGCGCCTAAACAAAAATACGACGTCATTCCTAACTCGCATAGTTAGTAAACCGACCAAACCCAGAGAGAGAGCACATTCTGATAAGAATGAAAGCCATTTACAACCCCCTGTAACGTCGATTTAGAGCGCAGCTCTTGAGGAGGAGGAAGGAAGGGTACTGAGCGGAAAGTATACCCCTCCTACCTCCTCCTCATCCTGCCTACTACTCCTCCCTCCGAGCGGCGTCGCCGTCGGCGTAAACGTGAAGTCAAGTGACCCCCATGACGTCGCGTGACCCCCGTGACCTCACGGGGGTCACGTGACCCCCCTCAAGGGCCCCCCCCCCCCGAGGTCACGTAACACCCCCCCCCCAGGGACTCCCCTGAGGTCACGTGACCCCCTCAGGACCCCCCTCAGGAGGACGTTTAGGCACGGCGCCGAAACGTCACCATGCCAAAACGTCGCCGCGGTTACGCCGACGGCGACGCCGCTCAAGCCGGAAACGGGCGCCTAAGAGCTGCGCTCTAAAAGTAAGGCTGGAACAAGTGTTGCATTTCGTGGAACGTTCTTGCGAATCGTTCTAGAGCGCAGCTCTTAGGCGCCCGTTTCCGGCGTGAGCGGCGTCGCCGTCGCCGTCGGCGTAACCGCGCGGTGCATTGTGGGTAAATTTCACCGCTAAATTTAGCAGAAAATTTGTCCCCGCTAAATCTAGCGGAAAAATTTCCCCGCTAAATCTAGTGGAAACATTTTCCCGCTAAATCTAGCGGGAAAAATTTTCCCTGCGAAATCTGCTGCAAAATTCTAGCGCGAAAAAGTTTCCCGCTAAATCTAGCGGAAAAAGTTTCCCACTAAATTCAGCGGAAAAGTTTCCTCGCTAAATCTAGCGGAAAAATTTTCCCCTAATAGGAAGACGAGCAGGAGAGGAGGAAAGGCATAGCCTCTCCCTCCGTACCTTCCCCTCCTCCTCCTCAACAGCTGCGCGCTAATTCGGCGTTGCAGGGAGTTGTAAACAGTTTTCATTCTTGCACTCGCTCTAAGGTCGCCGCAGCAGTGTCACTGAGGTTGCTTCAGACGACTGACGCGAAATCTAATTTGGGCGGAATAGGATTTTAAACAGAACAAAAAACAAAACAAACGTGGAAACAGAGAACTCAGGCGAGTGACAATGAGCAACACTTTTTAGGGAAGATAACAAGATTGAACCGACATGACTATTAAAATTCGATTTCTTGTCTAGCAGAACACCGATGCTACGCACAACGGACACACGTTTAATAAGCGTTTTATCGAGATTGTAGTCGGAAAGAACAGGTAGAGTTTTGCGTGTGAGCGCTAGGACTTGTGTTTTCCGAGGATTGCAATGAGACACAGTCATGAACACATTTCACTTTGGGATATAATTTCATATCGTCAGCAAACTGGGACAAAATAGAGTGCTGTTTAACGCCCTGAGTGTTGTTAACAAAAGCGTTAAAGAGCAGGGGACCGAGGTTTGAGCCCTGTAGCACTCCGGACGGAGCCGAAAAAACAAATTGACTTGGCTTTTTCATGGGAAATACAGTTAAATCTGTTCCGAGGGTTGGGAGAACCACGAACAATATTCTGTACTTATTCCGCAAAACGAAAAGTTATGAAATAAAATACTATTACTAACGCGATCGAAGGCTTTACTGCAATCGAAATGAATTGTCAGTTTGTTCGCCACAACTAACACTTGGTGTCACATTACTCAGTAAAGTGACAATATTAGTTGTAACGGAACGACCACTCAAAAAGCCACGCTGGTTCTCATCAATAACTCGCTTAAAGATGCTGAATAAATGCTTATAAACGTTTCTCTTCAATAAACTTTAGAAGAAGAAAAAAAAAGGTAATAGGGAGATAGGACTATCTTTGCCACAAAGGTGGGTATTTCTTGATTTCAATAACGGGATCAAACCACCCATCTCTCGAGCCTTAGGGAAAGCAGCATGTTCAAGTCACGGTGTAAATAAGTACGCGAGCCAAGGAGCAAAAAGATTTGCACAGTCTTTTATAATATAAGAAAGGACGCCGTCGTGTCCACTGGACCTGTTAGGGGAAGCTGCCCAATGGCAAGAAGGACATCGTCGTGCCTAATGACAGGGCTATACAACAGTTACAGGAGGTCCTTGAGGCATGGGGAGACAAGTCCTCTGCTTCTTGCGCAGGAGGTTTCGGTGACGTCAGAAAGACGCCGAGCTCTGATTGGCTCTGATTGGAAGGATAGTGGGTAGAACTCGGTGCTAGAAGCCTTGAGAGCCTACCCACTATCCTACATACAAAACCAGTCAGAGCTCGGCGTTCTGACGTCGCCAGACCCCCTGCAAAAGAAGCAGACGAACTTGCACTCAGCATAGCCTTGATGTTGTTTACTGGGCAAAGAATACAAAAACACAAAATACGCCACGTCCCACTTTTTTTTTTTTTAGCTGTCGGTGATTATGAAAAGTTTTACTCATCAAACTTGTTTGTCATCTAAATATACCGAATATTATATATGTGTGTCTCATTGCACCATTTGTGCTGTCTTATATCTCATCATGTCATTGTTTTTCGCATGCCGCGGATCGTGTGCATCCCTTACCAATTATCTAACTTCATTCGAGGCAGGGCCCAGGGTAGACGAATCTAAAAATTGGAGGTGACTACCGACGATAAATATCCATCAAAAAATGCTTGGTTTATGTTGCGAATTTACCTCCACAAATGGCCCCCCTTACACACACACACATAAGCACACACACGCGCGCACACACACAAACACATACAGACACACACACGCACACGCGCAAACACACACACAGACACACAAACACCTCCCACGCGTCAGGTTGTTTGTTTGCAGCTTTATTATTTTCAGCTAACCGCTCTGAGCGCTGACACACCAAGGCATTTTAAAGTAATCTATAGCCACACAAACTCCACTGGAGTACCGCACGCAACTCTCTTTAAAATGCGAAGCACGGGTGTACGTGTCACTTCCCCAGAACTCCTTTATTGTTAGTCAACCTGAGTCATACGCACGTGCTAGTGAAAACACTTGTGATGGCACTTGTCAGAAGCATTTTTTCTTGTGTGGTGGTATAGGAGATTCCAGGCACTGGCCGCTGCAGCAGTCTTCGGTCTCTGTGCACTGTGCGCGCAAGAAAGATAAGTACTCTAATTAGTGGGTTGGAGGTTGTGCCTTTATTTTTAGTTCAGCGTTCAAAACGACTGACGCAGCCATTAATTGCACGTGTTGTGCTCTAATAAAATTTGCGCAGGGACCCACAAAAAAAAAAAAAAACGTGGAACGGCAATACAAAGTATAAAACAAGAAATACAACAAAAAACGTGGGACTATACAAACTATGAAAAATTGCATACTTTTCTGTTTTATTCTATGAGTTCTCGAGCGCTTTTCCGGTGTAAAAATAATTCGTGTAAATAAACCAATTAACGGAGTGCATTCGAAGTTTTCACAAAGATGTTCCTTAGGTGGTACATTTATCGCACTCCAAATTTCACATCTGTAGGTTTTAAATAAAAAAGTTGAAAAAAACACTTTTGCGTGTGTGTGTGTGTGTGTTTTTTTTTTATGTACAGGGAGGAAAACGGAAAAAAACCTTCTGGTTGATACTGCCACTCAGAGGCGGTACAACATAAAAGCAAAATCATGAAATATTCTTCGAGATGAATATCCGAAAGCAGATCCAGCATACCCGAGCGTGTGTGCCGCCATCTGTGAGTGGCAGCGTCAACAAAAAGGTGTTTGCAATTTACTTTCCTCTGCATAAAAAAAAGATTTAAGCTTTGTTTTTTTTTTGAAGTTTACAAATATAAATATTTAGTTTGATAAATGCAGCACCTAAATGCACCTTTGTCAAAAGTTTTATTAGACTCCGTTCATTGGTTTATTTGTATTATTTTTTAATCCAAATATAGCGCGCGAATTTGGCGTAGCAAACGTGTACACCAAATTTGGGGAAAAAATTCCACATCTTTGCAATATTGCTTTTACAATGTCTAAAAGTAATAAAAAGCCAAGTAGATGTAGTTTGTAAATTATTGACATTGCACAGTCATGGCGTACCTACTGTAATTTAGTAAAACAAAACAAAACAAAACAAAAGAAAACTGAAGTTTATGCGAGTTTATATCCGCAAGCGCGTGGTTCCCTCTACAAAATATTAAACTGCAAATAATACATTTATTTTAAAACAATAACTTCGGTAATTTTGCCTGAATTCGTTTCTATTGAAATGTATTTAACTCTACCCATACTTTTTGAGAATCGTCCGGGTTTTAAACATAGAGAGATAGCAAATATATAAGAAAGGTTGCAGCTTTTTTGTTGTTTATTTGGCAATTGATTTATTAAAAACAAGTGATCTTAACAGTGAAATATGAAGTTCGCATTCCTTGACAATATATGTTCTACATATAATATATTAAGCGAAATAAAGTATACACTCTATGAAGTCAAATGAATCCCGTCTATTATATATTAAGGGTTAATTTTTGGACAACATACTCAAACGAAGCATCTCTGAAGATACAGTAAATCCTCCTTTTTGTTTTCCCCTAGAATACGTTTTTGATCAGGTGGCACATAAAGATGCGAGCGTAACGCTAGAATTAGCAAGGTAATGGACTACAATTTATTAGTTACTTATTCAAACATTCATGCTTAGCTGTGGAAATTTGGAAAATCGATCCCAGTTAGAGATTGTCAATATAGACCTAGCAATTGTAAGATTTTAGAAAAGACGAAATTCAGCTTCACGCTATATTTATTGTCAAATTGCAGCTGGTTTAGCAAAGCAAAACTGATTGTTAAAATTACGTCGATAACGTCTACTTTGTGTGGTAAATCCGAATTCACCACTCACCGACAGTTCTCTTTTTCGGCACCAGTTCCACCATTTTCTTTTGGGAGCGCCAGTTGTCACGGTTGTCTCGGTGGTCACGGTAGTCACGGTTGTGCAAGCGGCGTGCAATATAAAAAGCGAGAGACACACAATCTCCAGCTTCATCTGCAAAAACAAAGCTTGGATTAGTGGTTCTTTTAACATAATGATAAGAGTTGCTTTCCTCAGTGGCAAGTATTAACTGTCTTCACTGTCCCAATTTTTACAAAACAAAACTCCTATAAAATGTTTTTTTTTCACTGTGAGCGTGTTGCATGTTTGTTTGGCAAAGATGCAACTGATCCTTGGCAATGCTTCTCTCATCGGAACAAACCTGTATGAATGTTCATTTGTCCTAGTAATGTTCAAATCAAGGATTGCGCCGTTATTTGTCATGTGTACTCAAAAGTTTCGGTGAGCACATGCGCCGATTAGAAAGCAATATTCCCACAGTATGTTTTATGGAGGTGCCTTGACACATTTTTATTATTTTTTTCATTCACATTCTTGTTTATACACCGAAGATTTCCTCTTTGCTTGTGTGCTCCCACGGATCCTAATTATAGAAAAACCAGAGCGATTTTTTTTTTAGTTTCTAGCTCAGTGAACATAGATCGGGAATTTTATAGCACTCACTGTGTTGGTTCCTACTACTTATTACCAGGAGACGGCGTTACAAATTAGACTTGCTTGACAAACTCACAATATTGTGTTGTACTAAAACAAATATAGAATGAAAGCCACGCGCTCCTCGTCGGTTTAGAAACGAATCAACTGCTCAGCTGGTGCGTTTTGAAAAGAACTCCGATCCATTGTTTTTTGTAATGGTTTTAGCGGCACCCTTTAAATATCTGTTACAACACCAGCTGTGAAGCTCACGATATGCTCACATTCAGCAGACGCCTCGTCTCTGAGTCCCAACCGTCGTAACAATAAAAATTATTATACTTACCCGCTATAGATTTCGCTTATGGTAGTAGCATATTCAGCGGTATAACGAGGTCATATTCCTATATAAACGACGCCTCATCTAAGTTTCAGCAGCCGCTTTCGAGCAAAATGAACACCCGTTTTTCCTTTATCCTTTTATAGTTTTACCATCGTTTACCTGACGAAGACTTCGAGAGGAAAATAGACGGCCACAGCAGCCTATACTCTCCTCGGCGCAACTGGCACTCAATATTCACGCTCTAGTACCGGAGCTGCTCTACCTACACGCGCATAGGACCAAACCAAACCGCGAGGCGCACTTTCAATTCGACTCGCTCTCTCGAACAGAACGGCCAAATTGTTTCGCGACGAGCTTCATCTTCTCCGCTTCTGCGGCTTCCCCACCCGTTCGGAGCGTTTTTTCTCGTGGTCACCCCGCCTCACAATTTTCCCTTGCGAATCGGGTCAACGCGCCATCACCGAGTTGTTCGAATTCGCTTCATTTTCGCCCGAGTTTGCTAAGCAAGCGCCTTAGCGGAAAAGAGTTCCCTTTTCCTTTTTGTATCGGTTTTTTGTTTTATTTTTTTGTTTGTTCAAACGTTGAACAGCAAGAACAATTTTGAAGATTGCCGTTGTGTGCCTCAGCGACCGCCGACGTTTCGCTTGCGTGCGCCCGGCTGGTCGCACACCAGGACAAGGGTAAAGCGAATGACTGACCTACTGTTCCCTTTCTTGTGCCTGTGTCCGTCTCGTCTTTTGTTTCGGCTGATACGCTGCGCGTGCTGTGTTACGCTTCTCCGGTGCTCGCGTCCGGTCTTGAAATTAAAGTAATTAGGGTCCGATTCACGGTCATACAATCGGGGCGTTGGTGCAACGCTTCGTGCGACAGTTTGCAATCACAGTTGGGGTTGTTAAAGTTGTTGAAGTTCAAGATATTTTTTCTTTCGCCCTCAAAGACATTATCATGGAACGGATTGCACGTATTACAGAGTGTCCTATAACAGCATATAATGGGTGTCACAAAAAAAATTTGCAGGATTTTTTTCACCGCAAAAATAAACTGGGCATTGCCGAACGCTCATTCTCCGCCCAAAGGTAGCGCTAGAGGTCACAACCAGATGCCAAAGTTTCAGCACGATCCGAGACCTTAATCAAAAGTTATAAATGATTTCCTGAACTTTTCATTAAAGGGGCCCTGCAATGACTTTTTTACTAATTCTTAATTTGCACCAAACCTGAGCGCACTGAACGTAGTAACCTAATGACACTTTTCTTTTCTCAAATTTCGCTTTATTTTAAAAGTTATAGGCAAATTAGAATTACAAAAACAAGCAAAAAATAACCTCCTTCATGACGTCCTTGGTTGCTTGTGTGGCCGTGAACTATACTTCGTTTCAGCTTCCGTCCGAGCGCAGCCATAGGCTGGGGGACGGTTCGCAATTTCGATAAGAGCATTCCTACGCACCACAAAGTAGTCCGCAAAAGTATATATATTTATCTTTTTTTAAATAGCTGTTTTGTGCGTAAACGTTGCACAATATTCCAGATGTGTACTGGTGAGAATGATTTGCAACTAAAGGAATGAATTGTATGAAGTTTATGTTTTTATTAATATATGTCAATGCATGTGGTTTGGTGAAAACACGTACATCCGCCGGCAACACTGCTGCAGCGCTCGCTCGGTTTTCTGTGTGATTTTGTTCCCGTAATGGCCGAATCATGTGCAGCGTGCTTCGCTGCTTTCCTCACCGAGTCGTTTCAAAACGTCCTTTCGCAAAGGCACGTTTGGGCGTCAGGCGCGAAAGGTCGTGATGAATGTCTACTTTCAAATTCGGCAGGAGTCTCCGGCCGCGTCGTACCGCGAATGCGTTGTAAACAAGAAAAGCGTCTGGGCCACTACAATTCACTGATACGCGGCGAAATCAGGGCACCCTTTACCTACCGATCACGTTGAACGCCGAGAAGCTGGTGGAAAGGCCTGCGCCTCGAGCCCCGGTATATCCAAACACTACAAGGAAACATCAACTGTCGGGTCATCGGGCACGTTGGGACGTGTACTTACATCTCGAAACTATGCCGAAATGCCGAACAGGCTCGAAAGCTCGAACACAGACGCCAGCGGCCAGCCTACGTACTGACATCCCCTATGACTAAATTTCAGAACGTGAAAGGGCACTTTTTAAGCCTGTAGCAGACGATACCGTTGATACACCCGTAGCAGACGAAATACTCGGCGAGCGCGGGAGGCGCGGATGACCAGCGGCGCAGCGGAGTGATACAAAAGTGCAGGCGAGATAGCGTGACCTATTGCCGGCGTGTGATTGGCTCCGGCCACACGTAGCTCTGGCTGCGCTCGGACGGAAGCTGAAACGAAGTATAGACGAGGGGTAGTGAGCTGAGCGAGCGCTCACGGCTGCCGTACTCCGTGTCGACGGCGCGAGAGGGCGTCACTAAAGCGTGTTCTGGATAGGCTGTATGTAGCGGGCAGCTAGAGCGGCTCTCATTGCATTTGCTGCGCGATTAAACACAAATTCGGCATGGCACTTCATTGGCCACAAATGACAGCAAACACGGGGTAAAGACCAGTTCAGAATGGGAGCCACTTCGCGCTGCCATACCGCGAAACGGCCAAACCGCTAGATAAAGCTGCTCACCGAAGGCCTTGGGAACGCTCAGAGCCGGTCGGGTCCTTCGGTCCCTACGGCCGCAGCGCCGCCGCGTACATCCGGGACCTTTCCGTGTCAGCGCCTGATCCCACTACTCCTTTCTAGTATGCGCCGCCTTTTCCACCGCTTGGTGGCGGGTATGTCGACGGATCATTTCTTGTTTCCGTACTTTATAAACTGCATTTGTTTCTTTTCGGATCTAAAATACTGAACAAAAACGACTTTTATAAATAACTGAAACGGTTCGCGCCACTTACATTTTGTATTTCGACAAAAAAGAAGCTTTTAGCGGCTCTGACCAGTAGTAAGCCCAGGACCTAAGACGTCACATTACGCGCGCTTTCGGTACCGCGGGTCGCCCCCGTCGGTGGAGGAGGTTTCCGCGTCGTCCGGTTAAAATATGACGCACTGATATTTAGTTACTCTCACCGTGCCCGCTGGCTTGCCCGAACTCCAAGAGACGTGGAAACCGCAAAAAAGGTAGACGCTTAATTATGATTGCAGGGCCCCTTTAAGAAAATGGAGCCCATTTTTGCCCGTTTTCGGTTTCTGGTGTAATAGAGCCCCATGTATTCGAAAACTCCGTCGGCAGCCATTTTCCCATTGAAATTTTCAGAAAATCACTTATCACTTTTGAATAAGGTATCGGATCGGGCTGAAACTTTGGCATCTGGTCGTGACTTCTAGCGCTACCTTTGGGCGGAAAATAAGCGTTCGGCGATGCCTACTTTATTTTTGCGGTAAAAAAAAAACTGTGTAAATTCTTTTGTGACACCCTGTATAATACTGAACAAGCATTCTCAAACTTGTGAACATGGTGACTTAAATAAATAAAAACTTAAAATTTGAAGTTTAAGTTAACTTTTTTTTGCCCTCAATGACATTCTTATGAAACGTATTACACCCCTTACAAAAATGTCATATATGGCCCTGATATATTTTATATATGGCCATATATGATTATATAAGTCGTCAGATATGGCCAGATACCGCTATATATGGGAGCAGATACGGCCAGATATCTCCATATAAGTGGGCAAATACTGCCATATGTGCCCATATAAGTGCGTAAATACGGCCATATGTCGCCATATACGTGTGCGAATAGAGCCATATATCGCTGTATAAAAGTTCAAATACTACCACATTTAGGCCGTTCACGATGATATATGGGTAAAAATATATCGCCTGATAATGATATATGGGCCCGTTTCGGTCGTACAAACAAAATGTTATATGTACTCGCCAAGGCACTAGTTGATTTATCTATATTGCATGAGTCTAATGTAATTGGTTAAATATAGTTAACATCCTCAAAGTGAACTCATTCCAGATATTTGGATCTATTAATTAATTGTGCATTTTGAAGATTGAAAGACAAATGAAATTTGGTTGTATGTTTGACGTGTGACAATATGACGAAGTGCATAAGATGGGAAAGCGAGTTAATCGAATGATGGATATAATGGCACAAGGCTGGGGCTAGATAAGAGACGGAAAAATCGCGCGGACGCCTTATCGCAACCTCTAGCTTTGTACCTGCTTCACGAGCGGTAACTTTAGTGCACTACTACGCTTCTCACGCGCTCAAAGTTTTTCTGAAAATGAGTGATTTAGGGGTTTTCGATGACGCTGAGCAAATTTCTAATTGGAACCATATGTCTATTTTCATTATTAAAAAGTTAATTAACGAATTTGCATTAATTAGCCGTCTGATCGTTACGATTAGCCCCCTATAATATGTCCCCCTGGCCGTATAACTAACCTCCACAAGCGGCATAAGTGTCATTTTCATGTTTTTTTTTAAACAAATCTGTTAAGCTTAAAAAAAAACACCCCGTATGTATATTTATATGACGTGATGAAAAAAATTTTACCCTTTTTTGCAATGTCTATATTGGTTCTGTCACCAAAGAAAGGCAATTTATAGTCCAGACATATATAAAGTGTTAAATTAAGTCAAGTGTTGTTATGCTTTATTCCTCACCCTTATTGACTGTAACCAAAACAAAAATTTACTTGACAAAATTCGCGCGGCGATCGTGCTCGGGGGCATAAAAACCTCATTGCAAAATTATGAGTCACAGGCCAATGTAAAATCTTTGCTTGTAAATGAAAATCACGTTCGCGGGAGGCAACAAACATCTTTTATGAAATCATCGTTGTGGGATTTCTATTAATGCACGTCGCGTTTCAACAGAGTGCGAAGCAAGACGCAAGAAAATGAACGCTATAATCTTGAGACGGCATCTATAAATCTATAAATATTGGACGAAATTCAGGGTCGAGGCAGCAAGCACACCATTCTGTGGCACTATGAGTAATTCAGCTAATTGAAATGCGGGTCACTTGTAGAATGAACGGAAAACTTGTTTCCACAAAACCCACATTGACCTGCGTCATTTTGTACTGAATTTTTGGCAATTTTATAGGTATTTACTTGTCATTACACCGGCCGAATATATAAAAAAAATGTTTATGTTCCCGTCCGCTTTAATGCGTGCTTATGGCAGTTGTTGCTGTTAAGTTTAAGCATTAAACCAGTCGTTTTTATGAGCCTACATGAAAATTTGCCCTCAAGTCTTTTGCTTTTACAAGTCTATGTATTGGCAGTGCTTTGGCTTAATTAATTTTTAACTGAATGTATTCATGCAAGGGACACGCTAAACATTTTCTCACCAAAGCGAAGAAGCGTGCGCACATAGGCGTTCATAAACGTTCACCGTTGCTCATTCTCAATTTTTGAGCAATGTTAAAAGTCTTTCAAGAAAACAAAAACAAAAAAACACAGACAAGGAATGTTTTAACCAGCAGCAAACGGGACATGCGTTACAGGTTTAGTTGGTTTGAATATTTGCGCGAGCGCAGCTGACCAAGCAGGCAGCGCGCTCGTGGCCTAACGGTTATCGCGCGTGCCTTCCACGCAGAAGGCCAGGGTTCGATTCCTGGCCGCGCCTACACATTTTTGTTGACGCTGTAATGTGATGTTCTAGTAAATTTGAGAGCCGCCTTGCTAATTCGAGGTTAGAATGTTCTACGAACCGAACCTTCTACGCCGGATGTTCTGGAGCCCACGCGTGAACAAAAGGGGCTTCGCCTGGCAAGCCGAGTCAGTTTCGCCTCAGCGTTCGATCCTGCTGCTTCGCCGCTTTCGACGCCCGCGACGCTCTGTTATTATCTTCTGTTTCCTTTTTAATATTGGGCACAAGTACGCCCCATTAAACGTTTAGTCTCTTCAGTTATTATCGCCTCATCACTTGTCATTCGTGACAATATCAGTTTGCGGTCTACCCCGAAACGCGACTGAGTAAGAAGTTGCTATACCATTACTAAAGCAGAGCATTGCCTGCCATCTGTCTACTAGGTTCTTACTTTTTTGTTTTGTGAACCCTTGAGCACTAAAGATTGTTTCTGTGTAAAACATCAATTCTATGTTCTATAACTAAAAAATGATATATTTGTGAATGCAATAGATCTCTATGAGTGCCTGTACAACATTGGAGGTAGATTGCACGGGGTCTTAATTTAACTATTCAGCAGAAATGTTGGGAAAAAAAACAGGATTTCTTTATGAGGTTGGGGTGGGGAGAGGGCGGTTACCTTGCTTTGCTGATTGGACTTTCGAAGCCATTCCCGATAAGTTCAACAAGTCTCAATAATGTAAAATCTGTTAAAAATAATTTAGAGCCAGATTAGGTGGACTTCACAGAGCGCCATATTTAAGCGCGGTTTTCACGCACGTGATTGCATGTTGAAACCTACTCATTATTGCACACACAAAACTTACCCCCCCCCCCCTTTTCTATATTCTAAGAATGATAATATCTTGGTCGTGTGGAATGCCCTTGGCGGGTACGTGGTAAAAACTCATCATATACGTGGCTGCGCTCTGCAGTAATAAACTCAACAATGGCCGCCAGTGAATAGTACTTAAAGTTTTGTTTAAGTATTCAAACATGAAGCCGCTCAGCGCGCGGGTATGCTCACCATATAAGCTTAGTTTTTTTTTTTTTTACAAATGTATAATTGCTTTACGGATAGGTGTACACGTGATTATTAAAAAAAATATTGTAGCAGCACGAAGAATTATCCGCGGCATAAAATAACATAACGAAGGGTGTGTGTTTGTGTGTTTGTGCGTGGCTTTTGAGCACGGCATAAACGGTCGTAAACTTACGGTGCCGTCAAAACTGGAACGCAAGCAAGCAGGTACGGTACCCTGTTCGTCCTACGGTACATGTTGGTTTTGTAGGCGAACGAAAGCTAGCTGAAACTGCAAACCAGATTGGGTGTCATTTCACGGTCGAGAGACCTTCCCAACACTCGATAGATAAAAGATCCAGAAGCGGATCCTCTCTGATCCCCTTTTTGTACCATTTCGTTTTCACGGTTCAGATAATACGAGGCATTTACGCGTGTTTCCCCGCTTGTTCAGATATTTAAGTGCATCCTAAAATAGAACTGTCGACGCGAACCGAGCCTTATCATTTACTTAGGCAGCACGCCGACTGAGACCTGCAGTTTTCCCGTACCTGACTTTTGGCCATTTGAAACAGCAAGCTTGATTAGTCGAAACATTAAGCTAAGGTGCAATATTTGTACTGTAACCTGCGAGGCTAAGGCTTTAGGCAAACACTCTCCTTGCTGTGCGATCATACATAAATCGATATTCACACCTTCTCCACTTTAGATAAACAATAACTAATGTAGGGAACCTACACTCTAAAAACAGCCCGTGCGTCTGTTTCCCGCACAACACTCGGAGAGCCAATCACCGCAACTTACGGGGGCAGCTCAGCGAATGACGATGCCGAAACATATGTTTAGACCAAAAAAACGCAGTCTGAGTTGTGACATTAAGCAATGCAAGCGTAACGTTTTGCATTGCTTAACAACTCAGACTACATTTTTTGGTCTAAACATATGCTCCGGCATTGTCATAGGCTGAGCTGCCCCCGTAAGTTACGGTGATTGGCTCTCCGAGTGTTGTGCGGGAAAGCAGACGCACGGGCTGTTTTTAGAGCGTACAGTGATAACATTTTACACATAAAAAGTGGTTTAAGAAATTAATCAGCGAATGCACTTACCTCAGAATTTCTTTATGTCATAAAACACAGCAGTAATCTAATTATCAATAAATAATTAAAGCGACACCGGTACCATTCCCTGAATTTTAATTAATAATATTGAGAACAGTCATATTCTAACCCTACGCGTACATGATACTTCGGCAATATCAAACTAGTTAAAAATAGAGCTTGCTAATCCGAAGTTAACAAATATTGAACTCCAGATACAACATTTAAAATTAAATATAAAAACGTGCTGAAAATGGGTATATTTCAAATACTGCCCACACCAATTTGGGCGCTGTTTTTCGTAAACAAATGCGATAGGGCACCCTCTGCGATGGGAGTCATATGCCAAGAGCATGAAACTTGCTGCACTTTGCACGTAATAAACATCGACGAAAAGAGAAACAGTAGAACAAAGAATGCATGGGTCAGGCACAATTATTAACGCTTTAGTTCAGAAACATTTTTTTAAGACGTTGCATTGACGAAATTGAGAAGTTTGATCATTTTTTGTGACCACCAAACAAAGCCGTCAGAAAGGCACGACATATGGTGCCGGAAAAGCCCATAGAAAACCGAGATTTTCACAACCAGTTGCAGTAGAGTCCGGAGTTCCACAAGGTTCTGTTTCATCTCCGCTTTTATTTCTTCTGTTTGTGAACGACATTACAGACGGTGTCAACGCAAACAAAGTTGTTCGCAGATGACTGCATTATTTATCGTGATATTTGATGTCAAAATGACCAAACATTACTCAAAATGGAAAGAATCAAAACACGATGGACTTTCACAGAAAACCACACTCTTTCATTTAGCAACGACGATTGTTTATTTCCGGGCAGGAAAAATTCACGCTTTGACCAGAACGGGAGAAAGCTGAAGGAGAGGAGGTTAAATTCGGGAGAGGAGGTTACAAATGCTATTTCCATCAGCCCTCCCCCGTTCTGGTCAACGTGTGAATTTTTCGAGCCCGTAAATAAACAGACGTAGTTGCTAAATGGGTCGATGAATGGATATTAATGGCTGGGCCCTAGCCATTCCCTCACCTAGCCTAAGTCTAAAAAGACAAACTTAAAATTATGATTCCTCCTTTTCTAAGACAATTTCCTTCCCCTAACTATCACCAGGCAGTGTGGGATATCACCAGGATGACCTTTGGGGGATTGGGCAAAAGTATGTGGTTGTCTGGGAAAGTACTCCGCGTTTTTATTCTTTCTATTTTAAGTATTCATAATCACAGCACGCTCGTCTTAACCAGACCGAATATTGCTAAACAGGTTTTTAAGGAAGGTGGCTGACTGGTACAGTGATTGGAAAATGGCTCTACACACAGAAAAAACCATTTGCATGTGCCTGACTAAAAAAGTGTTCTAGATTATGGTTACTATCTGAATGGTATACACTTGCGTAGAGTCACTGAATACAAGTATTAGGGGTCGTGATAACGTCAAATCTAAACTGGAACGCGCATATAAAACATATGACATGTGAAGCTTTTATCAAATTATTTTTAGAGAACTTTAAAACACTCAAGTCATAAAACCAAACTGTTCGCTCATACTACACTAGTGCGCCCGGTATTAGAATATGCATTCATAGCCTCGTCCCCTCATACACAAACCAATATCAATATCCTTAGTGTTCCGAGGAGAGCAGTACGATTTGTATACCACAAATATGGACGGTTTGATTCCCCCACTGAGCTGATGAAAGGATCCAGTGCTATGACCATTGCTGATCGCGCAAACTTAGGGCGACTTAAAGTTTTGTATATCTTTTTAAACCACGCTTTCAAAATAGACAAAAACAAGTATGTGAACTTTTCTCAGACAAGCATAAGTCACACACACAGCAATACGTTTATCGAATATTCATTTAATAATATTGATAGTTTTAGGGACACTTTTTTTCCTTCTGCCGTAAGAGATTGAAACGCTTTGACACACCTTTCTTTAGCTTCACAAGTGTACATTCGTTCATTAATGCTTTCAAACAGCACCTCTTTAGTCAATTAATGAGTTGATTGAATGTTTAAAAAAGCAAAGATTTTGACAATCATATTCTGTTCACGCATCTAAAAATCATGCTTTTATAATCCCCCAAGGGAATTAACAGTATTCTGAAATAAATAAATAAATAATCTTTTAAAATACTTTGTTATATCAGCTAAGCCTTGGAAATAAACTTACTCTGAATGCATCATGTTCCGTTACGTAACTTATGTTTTGCCTACCTATCTTATGACAAACAAGATTCATTTTTAGAGCTGAAACTTTTTTATAAGCCCTTTATTCTTGGCAACTAAGACTCTACTTTTTATTTGAGCGTAGTCTTTTTTTTCTTTCTTTTTTTACCCGGGGTTAAACTTAAGTCTAAGATGTCAGTGGGAAGAAAGCGTACTTATAAAAATATCCGAAAATTATCAAAAGCTCTCGTTGTACTTGTATCTTGCATATAAGTATTTTTCTAAAATGTGTAATGGGTTTGTAGTTAAATACATTTCATCAATGTATTTTCGTATTTGTTCTTCGATACAGTTTTCAAGTATTTTGCTCATTCCTGACTGATAAAAAGGAAAGCTTAACCTGTCCCCGACTATAGATTTGGCCTGTTCTTGAAACGTCCTTGTTGGGGCATTGGAGGTGATTACGGCAAGCTCTCCAAGTTATCGGCATCTCTAAGAACTAACACTCAAGAAGGCATTCAACATAAAGTTATGTTTGAATGCCTTTGCCCTCGAAGTTCTAGCCTTAAAAGGAAGCGGTAAGCTGCAAGCATTTAGGATTTCAAACGTTGTGCCGCACTGTTCTTTGTGTCAATGTCATTATTTCGTTATAATTGTGGATACCTTTTACGTAACTTCATTTAGTAATAAATAATTAAGAAAAGAGTAACGCGCGGAATTACCTGAGCGTGCTGAAATAGGTACCGAAATAACTAACTACCGTATTTTCCGGACTATAGTCCGCGGACTATACATGTTTAAAAGTGGAAATTTTAGGCTGTGCGGACTATCTACGCATGCGGACTATACAATATTTTTTTTTATTTCGTTGGTTATGACGAGACGAGACGGATTTTGTGAATAAAAGGGTATGTTAATGATGATTTGTGTATATTATAGGCTTTCTTGTGAGCTAAGAAAGCAGATATATGTCAAAGTGTGCCGCGTATCAGAAGATTTTTGTGTCAACTAAGCACCAGATGCGGACTATGCACTGAGTGCGGACTATGCACCGGGTGCGGGCTATCTAAGCAAAAACTTTTATTTTTCACCCCAAATTGGCCCCTGCGGACTATACACCGGGTGCGGACTATAGTCCGGAAAATACGCTAATATTTTTGTTCGGACCCATTTATTTCTATCTTTTTCTTTCCCGAACCAATTGTACGATTTCTTGTCGTTTCTGAAAAGCAGATCTAGCGTTTTAGGATGTGAAACCTAACCTAAAATAACGCTCGGTAAAACACAATTGTAATTTCATATTGTGGTAGCCAGGGTGTCGAACCGGAACCGAACCGAACCGAAAACCGGAACCAAACCGTTATTTTTAGCCGAACCGGAACTGAACCGAACCGAAATCTTCGCCGCCATCTTGAAACTGAACCGGAACCGAACCGAAAAAAATATAACGGTAACCGGTTCAAAACGGTTCAAGATAATTTTTTTTGCTTTTTTGTTAGTATCACGAAATGAATATATGGGAATAAAAAATTGTATGCAAATCGTCATATACAGAATTGCAATGTATGATAAATTGTAGGTTTTTGGTGGCGCTTTTGTATTGGCACTATGATTAACCATGTGTCACGTTGTCACGTGACGTCATGGTGTCAATACATGCTGTCAAGTAATGTCACGTGAGCCCGTGACGTCACGTGACTCACTGCGTCAAATCGATTTAATTTGAGGAAGTCACTAGATGTATTAACCTTGCTGACAGCGTGACGTTACATGACATCACGATTTTGCACCGAGAGTCACGTGACACCGTGACGTAAGCGATTTTCATAACCCCGAGTCGAGTGCATCGGGTTCATGACAATCAGCATTGCCAAACATTCGGGTAACGGCTCATGTTCAATTAAATATGATAATAGCCCAACTCTAACAATATCTGAAGCTCAGCCCAAGCTTTTGGTTTCCAAACCCTAGCGCATGACTATGATGAACACTGACGGTATATAATTAGCGTCAGATCACGTGGCCGCTTGTTCAAATTGCGAGTTGAGGAGGGGATCGACAGCTGTCTCTTTCCTTTATTTTTTCTGCATCTGCTATTGCGCAGAGGGGAAAACTAATGGATGTTTTCGCAAGCTATCAACGTCAGGCGTTATTTCTTAACAGTATTTACTGCAAGTACAAAAAAATGTTGCACGACCAATTTTACATCATTGAGGCACCCAAACATTTTTTCGTTGTTGCTGAACTGCATCCGAAAGATGTCCCTGAGAATAGAAGTATTGAAATGACTAAATGCGACTTATTAATATGACGTTACATAGAACTACATGTGTGTACGGGAGAAATTACTGAAAAAAAAAGATCCTAGTGGCTTTAGAGGGACAGCCGAACGTTGGCAGTCGCTCTGAGTCTCACACGAGCGTCGTTCTCAAGTTATTGCCCAAGTTTCGACCACCTCTGTATTTTGCTTAAAGGAACCATAAAAAGATTTTTATACATTCACTAAATACTACTTAGAATCACTCCCTAACGTTAATAACTGAATAAACTTGGCTTTGCTCTTTTTCTAGGCAGTGGCAGTCGCCAAAAAATTAGAGAAATATGAGCATCGTTCATCCCCTCAACTCGGATCCAGAAGCGGCCACGTGGCCTGGTGCCTATCCTATGCCGCCAACGTTAATCATACCTCCGCGCTGGGGTTGGAAAGGAAGAAAACGCGTGCTGAGCTCCAGGCAATATTAGAGTTCGGCTATTCTCATCACCGCAGTGGTTGGACACGAGCCACTACCCAAGAGTCCGCCGAGGCATTGATTGTTACGAGCCGATGTCGAGTGCTCACGCAGTTCTCGTGTCCAATCCATGAGCCGCGCTCGACTGTCGTCATGCGGGTGGTTTTGATCCCACAATTACGACATCAATCTTTGCGAAGGCAAGACTAAAAGAAATAGTCTCATTTTATCCTCGCAATTTCACCGCGACAAAGAAGCTTCTGAATCAGCGGCGGCCTGTGCGAGTATACTTGGGCCATGCAGACTAAGACCAGTACGCCTCTGAAAAGTCATGAACATTCCAACCCGATATCGTTTTATGACCCCTTTAAACTTCACGGGGTGCAAAATAAAAGCAATGGAGGGTTGCTGTTAACAAGTAACAAATAAAATTGTCGAATTAGCACACCCAAACGGAGGAGGCAATTCCTCAGGAATACAAAATATTCCCTTGAAGAGCCACAAAAAAGAAAGAAAAAAGAAGTGTGTCTGTGTGCGTGTGTGTGTGTGTGAGGGGGGGGGGGGGGTCAGTTTTAAAAACATACTGTGTTGTAAAGGTTCCTCTTCCCCGCATCTTCGGCGCAGACCAAAAAGCGTGGCCCCGGAAACTACTTTGTTTGCAAAAGCACTCTTGCCAAAAAGCACGTTTTTGTCGTGCCAGACACTCGCGCCGTTCCTCACGACGGTGCACTAATAATAATAATACGTGCCTTTTAAATACTTGGCTTTCACTGATCTTGAACCTCCTATAGCCTGCATTTTGCACCATTAAATTTGATTTTCTCAGCAAGAGGAAATCACAATGACCACCAGCATATAGTGTGATGACGTCACGTGCATACCATGTTAAACAGTTCAGCTTTCTGGTGAAATGCGATGTTCGCAACACTAGCAATAGATGTCCTAATTGTAAAGTTGTGCAGTATTTATAGCAGTCTCGCGATGATATACGGCAGCCTAGAGAAATGTTAGAGCGCATGAGTATTGAAGCATAGTGTTGTAAAGTGAGGGCCCAAAACAAGTGCAGGTAAAACCGAATATAACATTAGCCTCCCGAGGCAGTATTTCGCGAAGTTTCGAGCTCATGCAAGCTGATGAAATGTGATTTATATTAAGGTTTTAAGAATCTTTGTCTGTCCTTCGCGCTATTTATGTAAAATTAGGAATTTCATTGCATGCATCTTTATGCATCTCTTTATGCAGTAAGGCGTTCTGTAAGGGATTATTTAGAAAAAGACCATTAATTATTTCTCTCTTTTTGCACATTTCGTGTATTTGCCTTCCGATCTATCATGTGAGCACAGAGTCTTTTTGGTGTACCCTGCAACCCGATGTTTCACACTGCCAATCAGTGAACAAAAATCACGGTTTACGCAGACTCAACAGCTCGCGTAGTTTCGGGTATCGTCCTTCCGTGTCATTCTCAAGCGGTTATGTGAACTTTATAAAGTAAAATTTATTGATCATTATAAAAAATATATTTAATTACTAAGTGAATATTTGACAACATAAATAAAGGGCCGACCACCCTAAAACAATGCCCCCCCCCCCCCCCACAAAAAAAATTATCTGAAAGGTTTTCTGCCAATCTTTTCCGGCGTTTTTATCCTCGACAGGCACGTTGTAAGTGATTTGGGACAGCCTTACACACATTTCTGATTTTGAAGCTAATTTAAATAACTATGTGTTCCTCACACATATAACTTCTTAAACATATAGAAGTCTGTTATTTCCTCTTTTATGTGGTGAACATTACTTTTATGTGTCTGTGGGCTGACAAAAACAAAGTACACAGGGGCGTCGCGGCGGAACTATGACGATTACGCACGCAAACGCACGCACGTCGAGTAGAACATAAAATACTACTTTGTTTTAATTTAAAAAAAAAATCTTGGAGGACGCTTAAGCTTCGCCTTTCAAAGTGGAACGCGATAGCGTTAACGGGCCTCGTTTGCATCGCCTTCTCATTCGCCGTGCAAGCGTGCCTCGCGTGGCCTAGTCAGGAACGTGTCTGACTCGCAACCGAAGGATCGTGGGTTCGAATCCCGCCTAAAATTCTTCAAATTATTTTCTTTAAGGCAAATAAATTACTTTATGAAGTGAAATCATTTGAGACATACGGCGACCTTTAATTCGCATTACATGTCATGCTTTAATCACTTTCATTCCACGCGTGATGTCACGTTTCACGTGAGCATTGTGGGTTGTTTGAAATTCCTGCGCGAGGGCATGTAGCTGTGACGTCGCTGACCCTATCGACCAATCAGGATTTTCCAGTCACGCCACCGACATCGGCTTTTCTGCGACATGAGCTCTCTAACGCTATCGCGTTAAAATCATCAATTATCAAGGGTGATGCACATTTGCAAATTAAATTGACCTGCATCTTGTCAAGAACAAACCTCAACAGGCAGGCTATGCCAGCTTATCCTGTATAAGAAAATGTTCACTTGGGTAAGCGCTATTTTGGGCCAGATTCGATCTGAGTGCGAAGGTGCGTATAGATTAGAGTGAACAATTTCGATTACTCCATTCTGAATGATTAGTCGCACGCATCGCATTGCTTAGTGTAAACAATATTTTGTTAGAAAAACAAGCATTGTGATTGCCGCTCGGTGTTTCTATAAAAAATAAACTGACAGGGATTGTAAACTTTCGTGACATTTTGAAAATTTCATTGCTTTTAGCTGAGTTGTTTCGTCCTTCTATATATATTGTGAAACGTATTTCGTAAACCATATTTCATGATATATATGGCCACGAGGTGCCCATTTCATGATTTTATGTTCTGTAATTAATTCCTTAGTTCAAGGACACAATCACGATTTAACGTTTTATACCGCGACACAAAGTTGTACCAATCACGGGTATTTTATGCGACCTACCACACTTCGCGACAACATTTTATACCGTGTAAATAGATCAGCTTGAACTTTATAATTTTACTGAAACACGAAAAAAGGATCGGAAAAAGACAGTATAGTTCTAAATTTCAAGCTGATCTATTTACAGGTATGTACCAACAAGCTCAACTCTTTACTGTTGTACTTAAAGATTTTGATTCAGGTAAAATATATGTGAGTGGTAAACAAAGGGATGTTGAGTCGTATGAACACGACGTTATGTACGTTAATGTAGATTTTCTTCTACTGTTGCGTCGAAATTAAATAACTGATTTTCATATTTTTGGTACCTGAAAACAAAAGTGAATTGCACGACGATGAAAGATACTATATAGTTAATCGTTTCTCGGCGTAAATAGTCTCTATTGCCAGAGTAACGCGGAAAATATATTCAATTTAGCGGTTCAAACGGTTCGACGGTTTGAACGCTACGGTTCAAACCGGTTCGAACCGGTTTGAACTGTTATTTTTTGCTCCCCGAAACTGAACCGGAACCGAACCGAAAGTCGTGAAGCTGAACCGGAACCGAACCGATAAAAATTTCGGTTCGACACTCTGGTGGTAGCCTGAAAAAGACTTAACCTCATCATTCACGAGTTGGAAGAAGCCGATAAGCGTGAATAATGTTTACGTCCGGCTTCACTAGAATCAGTAGAAAAAAATATACGTCACGTCACCATGATGAGATCCCTTAATTTCCTATAAGGTGCTTGTACGACACCATGATGCAACGCTATTTTTAGCTGGTAATCTCCGCCGGCATTCATGTCGGTGACTTTAGTCTGCTTTTTCCCTACATCTTTCTATGTGCGCGGAAGCCATGGACGTAGCGTTTACCTGATTGGTCGAGTTCTTTGGCATTGGGATCGACCGCGCCAGCCAGATTATACTCAGGAATATAATGCAGCATCGGCTAATACTGAATTTTTACACTTGACGTTTTTCGTTCGGAGTTAGAACTAGCTGGAGCTTGAGAAGTCGGCTCATCGGCGACCAAGATGACCCAGGCCAACGCCGCCGGGAGGCTTCAACGAAAGGAAACATTAAAAAATAAATAAAAAGCTTGCGTTTTGGGCGTCCCAAATACGACCCCGATCCCAACGTTTTCAGTTCTGCAGTCGACGAAGCCGTCCGCCTGCTGCTGCGTTTTGCCAGCACCAAGTACGACTATAACGAAGAATCGCCGGAAGGTGTCAACGACTTATTAACGTTACGTTTCGTAGTTCTCTAACACGCTGAATCGAAATTGACTGACGTCAGGTGCAACAGCCCTATACAAGTTCGCAGCTTTCCCGTTAGCGCGAACAAAGGTCAGACCCAACTCAAATTAAGGCCTCAACGCTCACATTTCGATTACGTGAGGCGCAATGCGTGACGCAACCAGACAACACTTTCCGAGAAGCGCGCAGTGTTCGAACGCTCGAAGAGTGCGCCTATAGAACGTCGATTATGGCGGACGAAAGCTGCGGCGGGGGGTCGGCCGCGAGCGAGAGGTTTGCCGTTCGTGCCTGACCCTGTTTTGTTCGCCAGGGCAACTCCGCGAGGACCCCACGGTCAAAGGAAAGAACCCGCCGCATATTTCGTGTGGCATAATACAACTGGAACGGCGTTCGTGCCCGCGCGGTGTGGAGGAAAAGGCTTCTAACACGGTTCGTCGTCCCGAAAGTGAAATATGGGATGCCGCGTAACGTGTATATATCGAGAAACTGGCCTAGTCGGAGAACGTGAATGCGGAGACTTGCATTTATTCCCCTATTTTCTCCTCCCTTCCACAGCCACGCTCAGGTGTTTTTCGACGCAAGTTCACGAGCTTATTTTGAAAGCGGTCTACATCATGATACAGGGCATAGCGTTCAGTTTTAAGTCATCTGCCACCAAAATGCATATAACATCTAAAGGCATTATTTTTTTTAAATTATGGTGTAATAATGAGCGATCGAATTAGCAAACACGCATCAAATTAACTTTCGAAATTTTAACTCCAGCTGAAATGTTCCAATTAGAAATTTGTAGCCCATCGTTAAAAAAGGACCACGCGCAATTATTAAATTTCGAAAAACAACATTTCTTTTTGCACTAATTATTCGGCAATTTAGGTGTCGGAAACCCCGTTACCAAAATTCAGACAGGAATGCGTGCGGAAGGTTGCGCTCTCAAAGAGCTGTAGCGTAGCATGCCTGATATATGTATATTGCAGATTTGCATGTGCATACAGTTCACATGTCATATGATGTACGAATGCCTATCGTTCGAGGTTTTGTTCTCCTCAAAAATTTTATGTTGGTCCTCAAAATTTGGGAGATCATTTTTGCTTACGTGGTACGTCATTAAAAAAAACAAAAACGCGAACATTATAGGTCCTGCGCTTCATGAGAGCTTCTCGTAGGCTCTTAAATATGTACACGGTCCACGAAGCTATCTTGAAAAAACCGTCGTGAACACGCCACAGTTTTGATATGAAATGTTCTATTCGGTAGAACATCACATATCCCAACATTTCACAACTCCGTTTAAAGCTTGAATGTTTGAGCCCACAAGAAATCCAATCAAGCAGGTCAAATGCGCAACGTCGTGGCCTTTGTGCTCATTCTGTTCATGTGTGCGAAACAAATCGGCGAAATAAATCAAGCGCAGTGAATTCGCTCTGACCTTGCGCTCTTATTTTTTTTCTGTGTCCGTGTTTGTACGTGATCCAGTTTTAGACTTCGCTCTGACCTACGATGCATGAAACAAACTATAGATCAATCATTTTCTTGAAGCTCCTGAGACAGGGTGGATAATTTAGAAGAACCAAAAGTGGAAGGGACAGGAACAGAAAGACAGAAGGCGTCGTCTCAAGCTCAGCTGAAAGTTTATCTAGTAACACTTCCATATATAGCAAAACCTCAAACGTCGCCGAGCTAATCACTGAATAAGAAAATAAAAAAAACACACAACCAAACTTTAGGTTTATAGCTTAACAAAAGACATGAAAAGCTTTTGACCTAAAGTTTGGTGGTGTTTTTCATGCTTTTTTTATGCGGTGATTGGTTGGCGACGTTTGAGGTTTTGGTATATATGGAAGTGTTACTAAATAAACTTACAGCTGAGTTTGAGACGACGCCTTCTGTCTTTCTGTTCCTGTCCCTTCCACTTATGGTTCTTCGTTCTTCTAAATTCTCCACCCAGTCTCAGGGGTTCAAGAAAATTGTAAATCTACACCGACTCCCCTGCGCCATCACAGTCTTATAGACCAATGTCCGAAATCCTAGCCCCCAGCGATAAAAAAATATGGAAAATAATAGTCTCAAACGCCGGCTCTTGTGAAGAGAGGTTCTGCGCATAAGACGAGATTTTTGCTTTTTACAACACTCTTGGCATCAGTGTTGTTCTTGGAGCTTCGCTACTATGCGTTTCTGACGTTCTTGCACTAGGATATATGCGAAGGCTTCTAAAAAAACGGAGTCTTGCAGAAAGCGCAGCCCCCCCCCCCTCTTTTACTATGTCATTGCGTCAGCACAAACAAACATGGCGGCGCTCATGGAACAGACCAGACACTGGTATATATGCATACCTCATTTCAACTTAAGTCAGAGCGTCAACCGCCGACCAATGGGGCCAATCGAGCAGTGCCAAAAGTGCAACGTCACTGCGCTCGTCACCCCTTACTGAGGTGCGTTCTTACCCACTAAATCAATCGCACGCAGTGAGTGCTCCAAGACCTCGCACATTTAGTCTGTGTCTGCGTTTCTGTGTGCTCTATAGTCACGGACAACTAAGGAACGCCGGGCGTGGCCGATTATGCCTACACGTCCTGTCTTCGACGCGTACAAAAGTCAGTCTGCAGACACTGCCCGAGGAACGTTTCTTCCTTGCATGACGGGGATGAGCTGAGCCAGACATATAATACACGTATCATATGTTATAATATATATTATACGTATAATGGTCGGCCATTAAAACAGTTGGAAGACCAGCGGTTGTTAGCACACTTCTTTATCTCCTCTCATTTGTACGAATGTTCCTATAATTGTACGTTCAGCTGATTCGTCCCATATCCTTGCACGACGGCCTGTCACACTGGACATACAAGAGCCTTAAGCAGCAGTGTGACTGCGGCTTAAGGTGACACTAAGTAAGTCTCATCTACAAAACGTTGGCCTCTCATACGTGTCCCCAATCTGGCACCTTTTACCGCGCGCGCCACAATGAACGCGCCCGATTCACACACCATATCGTCCAACGTGAACCGAGGCAGAGCCTCGGCACACGCGGCAGCTAGATTACTTCAACAGCAGCGCGTCCATCGCTGACTCAAAACAACCATATACGCCTCTGTCCGGACGAAAAGGGCTTCCGTGGCGAACTGATGACTGCAGCGGCACAAAGGTCCAAGTAACGCGGGCACACGGGAGGCCTGTGAGCGGGAAGCCATCCATCGCGACCCACACTGCTTCCCCAGTAGACCGCTGGGCGATAAGGCGCGGCAGTCTTGGCGCCGGCCCGGACGTCGCTGTACACAAAAGGCGCGCATGGGCGACTCGGCGCGAGTCGATGCCGTCCTGCCGTGGCGTGTCATCGGAGATAACATTACGCCAGAAACAGGGTCATGGAGATGCTGCGCGCGCTGTGGGAACGTGCGCGCATCCTAACTGCTGCCTTGTCGGCGCACTGTCACGCTCGTTGGACATCGGGATCGCTGCTCTGGAGGTGACGCCCCGCCTTCGAGGAGTTTACAAGTCTGCTCAAGCTGGAATGCGGGGAGGCGACCGCTGGGGCGAGTGACAGCTGTCAGGGTTGACAATCGTCCGCCATCGGCAATCTCGGGTTGGTGTGATCGGCGTGCGTTGTGATGTTGGCGACCTATAAGTTATCTATATCAGTACCACCTAAAACCGCCGGCACGCAAACAAAAAAAAATGTTTTACGCATAGTTTGTACGATGTGCTGAGTAGTCCTGGAAAGGCTTTCAGTGGAGAAAACGAGGCACTTTCGAGTTTCAGACAAGTAGGTTGTGATAAAATAGCAAGAAACTGATTTTAAATTAACATGCGGCTACACGACGAACAATTCACAACATAAAGGTGTCAATTTCAATCAATCACTGCTTGAGAAACACGGGGTGTGAGAGTGTGACCAGACTTGTACTTAACGTGAGTATACTTGTAATAAATTACATGTTAAGTAACTTTTTATCGCTTCAGTCAGTTCTTTCTGCGGTAGCGTTCGCTTTAATTTAATTACTATTTCTATTTAATCATTTACAAGTAATCAAATATATATTTAAAAATGAACTGAACTTATTGAGTCAAGTTTTTTTACGTAAGACATTGCTCTGTCTGCCCGTGCATCACTCGTCTGTGTGACTGTGAGCGTTGCAGGAGAGTTGTGGATAAAGTGAGAGCCAATCATGTACGCGAGCTGGGCGCATTTGTCACTGTTGCCCCAATGGTGGACACTGTCTAAATAGTGTCCAACGTTGGCTTCGCTTCCTAGACGACTGGCAAGCGTCCGTCGAAGCACTGCGCAACCACGAACTTGTATGTAAAGTATTTGTGCGCTACAACGCCGCTCTTCCCTCAAGTGCATCCGTCGAGCAGGTCTTCAGCGTCGCGGCAGATATCCTCACCAGAAAAATAAAAGGAGACGGCGTTTGGAAGAATCGGAAGCCTTTCGCATCTGCTCCTTCGAAAAACCCATGTGTATTATTTTTTTAGGCCCCTACGCCGAAATATTTTTTTACCAGCGTCAAGCGGCAAGTTCCATGACCCGAGTCATTGGCGTGCTTTACCAGTAGCCCCTGAGACAAGACCCTGAAGGATGACTGATCGACGTCCATCGCTGGCACCAGGGACATCCGAGAGTGGGACGCAAAGACCACCACATGAAAACTTTCAACACCCAACTGAGTTAAGGTAGCAATTTGGGCCAGTTGGTTCATGATCACCTAAAGAAGCGCAAAAAATACAAGGACGAGAAAGTAAACAGTCAAGAGCGCTCTTGTCTGTTTACTTTTTCGTCCTTGTATTTTTGCGCTTCTTTAGGTGACCCAACTGAGAAGCTAAACGCATTGCCAACGAATCTGGTCTCCAGCAGCCACATAAAAATCCTATTCAAAAGAAGATGTCCGGACTTCGACATTGACCCATTATCAGAAGATGAGAGGACGTCTACCTTCTCTGTCCACGACGTCAATATCTCTTACGATGGAGACAAATGCGTTCATGAAGGCACCCAAGACCTTGAATGTGAAGACGACATGAGTCCCTTCACTGAAATGCGCTACAAGAAAAATCGCCCAGCGTGAAAATTCGTGATTTTCAAACCAGTTACATGTTAGAAATCCTTCTGTTTTGTCGACCCCAACGTCGTCGCCAATGAAGTGATATACATCGCAAAGGAGAAATTAATATACCATCACATTCACAAGGACGGAAGCCTCGCGGTGGGCGTTGCATCACTCCTAGCAATAAACAGGCTCCTTGCTGTTCCTTCACCTTGTGACATTGAGGCTACAACGGGTGTCCCCGACTCCTATTCTAGAAACCTGGGAAAAATCAAACGAGTACCTCTTGAGTGCTCAGACGCTGAACTGTTTGAATATTTACACGATTGTGGGGTGATGTCTGTTCAGCGACAGATCACTTATCGACGACAAAATGACGTCGCGGTTGAACACCACAAAACCGAGAGTGTTATCCTACACTTCCGCACAGACCTTCCAATGCCACAGCTCATTTTAATGGGCGTTACATCTCCTCCAATGGAAAAATACTTCGGACCGCCTGTTCAATGTTTTCACTGTCAAATGTATGGTCATATTGCCAAATTCTGTCATGGCCCTCGTCGCTGCAAAGTGTTCTCTGGGCCACGCAGTTACAAAGAATGAACACCCTTGCAGAAACCAAAGTGCGCCAGCTGCGGAGGACAGCACTCCTCAAATTTTCCGGGTGCCAGTATAAAAATACTGCGTCAAACGCACGGAAAAACGAACTTGTAAACGGCAGAGACTAAAAATAGAAAAGGAACGAATCCAAACCCAGACATTGTACGGTTCTCAATGCCACCACCACCACCACTACCAAAAGAAGAGACATTACCCAGGAAAACATATTGTGAAACCCTTCAAAAATCATTAAATGAGCAAAATAAACCAACAGAAATTCCAGCGCAGGAAACCAAATCATCGGCAATACATCGGATTTTGCGGCAAAGCGACCTGTAGCAGCACCTCGTACCCAGAAGAGCTTTACACAAAAGCCATCAACACCTTCAGCTCCGCATAAAAATCGAAAGGAACAAACCAGTGACATTGACCAAGTTATTATTCCTCTGCTTTCTGCTGCTAAACGAGCAGTCTCGAATAAGCCGCCTGTAACTAATAATATTCCGGAGGTTAGGGCAGTAATGGCCATGGAACCGTTCATCAGATCGACACGCCTATCGGTGAGTGCGTATACTTCCATGGCTGACTCGAATAAGCCAGTATCTATCTTTCAGGGGAATGCTAGTAGTTTAAAAGGAAAAAAATGGCGACTTTCGGCAGTTTGTCGCTCAGTATTAAAGAACCCCTGAAAAAGAAAAAAAAGTTTTTTTTTTAAAACAGTCTGGTTAAGACACGCGTGTCAAAAAATGAATTTTACGCGAAAAAAAAATTTTTGGAGCAATATTGACGGCGAGAGATTTATTTGAAATTTTTCGCGCAAATTCCAGGTCATTCAGCTCGGCTTCTCATTGGTAACGATGGTCATTCAAATCAGCTTCTCATTGGCCAAAAGAATGAGTGACAGCTTTGATGTTGGTTATAAAATCTTCGTGATCTCTTGAAATCGCCTTTTGAATTACATATTTTTAGGTTTAAGAAACAATCCATCGAATGAACGTCGTAATTGTTTACAAACGTTTTACAAAATCGTTACTTCCGTTCGGATAAAACAACAAACAAAAGCTTCGCCATTTTGTTTTTCTGCCATGGTCGCGGTCTTGCAACGCGTCTCGCGTCCTCGGGTGGTTTTATAGTTTTATCGCGTTTATATGTGAAGACCTCCTGAAAAGGGCTTGTTGCTTGTGTTAGTTAGTCATGGCCGATTCACATGACGGACTGATCCGCGGAGGGTGACGACATGTCCGCGGTTCGTCTGTCTCCTAAGCGCATCCACACGAAGGAGACGACGAGCAGACGACAGCGAGGACGGACCGAACCTGGTCGCCACCCCACAGTGCCGCGATACTCCAACATCGCACCGTGGCACCGTTGTCCAAGAGAGAAATCGACGTTTGCTACCGCGATAAAGAATCGTACGCCGTTGTCACGTGCAGATCGAGACAAAACACCGTGATAGGCTTCGCGCGAAGCGCCACTAGCTTTACTAACCCAAAGCATGAGAGTGACACAGGCATGGTCCTACTCGAGAAGGGTTCCCCGTAGAAGCAACGAAGTGCTGGGCTCGCGAAGGTGCGTTTGGAGATGCCTTCACGCACTCCGCGCTCGTGCACAACACTCAAGTTCACCACAGCCACAAGAGAGGTCTTGCTCGGTGAAATCCTGATTGGACGTGCAAGAATCATCGCGGCGTGCTAGACGAGTTTTGACGGAAGCTTCTTGACGCGGACCCGGAGGAGTACAGGAACCTGCGTCGCGTCAGCCAGACAAAGTTTCTGCAGTTCCTTTCACACATGGAACGAAGAAACGCCCGACAAAATGAACCAGCGAACGCACATAACACAACGATGCGCCACTTTTGTTTTCATCGCACAGAAACAAAAACAAGAAAATAATGTACCGTTGCCAGACTAAACGCTTTTCAAGTCAATCTCCCGCCAAAAATCCGCGAGTGAAAAGGCGCGTCCGCGGACGAGGCGCGGATTGCAGGAATCGGTGACGTTCCGGTCACTTGGTACACGGTCTGCGGACAAAAATCGCGATTCGGTCCGTCGTGTGAATCGGCTGTACGACACGGTACGACGTGCGACCAACAGACACAGGAAGTAGCAATGGCTCTCGTACGGGGCGCAGACAAGCCAGCAAAGCAGCCAAGCCGATCCACTACGAGGAGGCGGGGAGTACCTCTCCTCCACGCGTCGAAATGCCGAGAGAGAGAAAAAGTGGAAAGGAGGTGACTACCGACTAAATTGCGTCTGGCGCAATCAATATTGCTCTAAAAATTTTGTTTTTCGCGTAAAATTCATTTTTTGACTCGCGTGTCCCAACCAAACTGTTTTAAAAAAAAACTTTTTTTTTTCAGGGGCCCTTTAATGCGTTTGCATTTCAACACTCTTTTTGACGAAAACCCAGTGGTGTCTTTTGTTTGTCAGTGCCGGGGAGAGATGGAAAAAGAGGGGAGAGGATGACGCGTGCAACGCTCCCATTGGTCCGAAGCGCTGACGTGAGCACGCGTCAAACTCTCCCTCTTTCCCTGGCGCTGACAAACTGACAGACACCGCCTGGTTTTTGTTTAAACGAGCCCTTTCATTTTAGTCAAAGTCACGCTCGCAGCTGGCGCGGAGTCAGAGAAAAGGGCGCGCCGCGGCGCGGTGGATTCTGGGCGTGCTCAGTTGCCGCTCTGCCGTCACGGGTTGTTCTTCGCTCTGTGCCTCCGTAGTAGCGATGCGTGGGCTGTGATTTGTGTGTAGTTAAAACGACAGATGCGGTTCCCTCCACGTGTGATATGGATGCGGTATAGACGATCTGGAAGAGCCGAAGACGATCTCGAAGCTCAGAAGATCCATTGTCAAATGCGTCGGCAATTACAAAAGGTAGCTAAACGTCGTTAGAGGAACGTTTGTACCAAATTCTTGCCATTCACCAAAGTCACGATGGTGTGGAACATATTGCGTTCCCTAAGATCCCCAGTCACGTAACAACGTCAATTTCGGGCATATGAGTTGTCATGAGGCTTTTCGGAGGTAACTGTAGCGGATCAGTTTTGTGTTTCTCCTTCGCAACCAGGGACAGCAATGATCTCACCTGAGTACTGCAGATCACATGAGGTGGCTTTGCAAACATCTATGCAGAAATAAATTCCAATCAAATGCAGTTAGACTGTATTTTCACTACTCACGAGCTTAACCAAGCATTGTGAACAATTCGTAAACATACAGCCCCAGGACAAGATCACATCAGGTACGACGAGCTTACAAATCTTAGACCCCGGACAATGGCAAGCCTACTTGCTTTTTGTAATGACGTGTGGAAGAAGGAAACCTTCCAAAGTTCGTGTAAACTTGCGAAGATTGTTCCACTACTTAAGTCTGGAAAAACACCGAAGGCACTGGAGTCTTTCCGACCAGTCAGACTGACTGGCTGTGTTGGAAAACTTCTCGAAAACATGAGACCCGCACGCCTACAATGGTGGGTGGAAGCAAAGGACGTATTACCGGAACAGTTAACTAAATTTCGTCCTCGAAGATGTACCATAGATTCAATTATTAACGTTGTAACAACTGTCGCGCATGAACGGTCATCTGGAAATATTACGATCGCTGTATTTTTGGATGTACATCGCGAATTCAACACCGTGAGTTATGAACATATATTGTAAGGGCTTCTACACCTTAACATACGAGGCCGCATGATCCGTTGTATTCGAAACTTTCTTTTTCACAGGAAAAAATATTGGAGTACTACTAATGGAAACAGCAAGCAACATCCCATCTATCATGACGTATCGCAGGGCTGCGTTATCAGCTCTACGCTCTTCATTGTAGTTATGGCCGCATTACCAAGTCATATCCGATCGCCACTAAAAGTTTAAATTTACGCAGATGACATTTGTATATGGGCATCGGGATCTTCTCAAGTCGTACTACAAGGACAATTGCAACGGGGCCTTGGTACGACATACAACTATCTTCGTGAAAGAGGCATAAATATTTCAGTTCAAAAATCCGCATTTTTTTCATTTACCAGAAAACACCTAAAGGATTTTCGAATGACTTTGCAAGGGAGTAACATAAAAAATGTCAAATGACAGCATTTTCTCGGTGTCATACTAAACTGCTCCCTTACGTGCTCAAGACACATCACTATGCTTGAGAGTTAAGTTAATAACGTACTCCAATACGTGGCTGGCGCAAGATGGGGAGGTTCAACTGACGACCTTCTGCTACTGCACAAGGCTATAGTACGCCAAGCCATAGCATATTCTTTACTCGTGTTACATAGCCTCTTGCCGATTAAAAAATAAAAAACTTAACATACATGATTGCGCGAAGCTTGCGCTTTTGTCTTGGACTCTCTCGCGCAACGTCTAGTGACCTTGTTATTGCCGAAGCAAGAGAACCACCTATAGGCGTTCTGCGTGATCAAGAAACTTGGCATCAGTACTTCCGACTTGCCTCACACACTAATGTCCGTCCCTTGTCTCAAGAACCTCTTCAACGGACTGAGTTTCACTTTCGTCGCTTCCTTGTCACCTTGCCCGTTGTAGCCCCTCATCACGCGCTTTGGCCTCCATGTCTGCCGAATCCGCCATGGACAATTGCTCTTTCAAATATTCAGACAGAATCCAGGTTTCAAATACAAATATTCCATAACTCCCATGGTTGCCAAAATGATGTCCCTCTTCCATTTAGAAGCATTTTACAAGAGTGATATTCATGTTTATACCAACGGGTCAACCTCAGAAAAAGGATCGACTTCAGCTTACACAGGCCTGATGTTGAACACATCACGAATTTTCCGATTTTCACATCATACATGCTCGACATCAGCTGAACTTCGCGCAATACTTTCTGCTTCCTTATTCATTGTCAAATATCGTAAACCGTCAAATTGGGTCATTCTAACAGACTCGAAGGCACCTCTACAATTACTGCAAAGTACGCACATTCGTAACTCTCAGGCAGCTCTTTTGTGTCGTATTCAATTTACACTAGCACAAGCTAAGTTTCTCGGACGCAGCACTCGCTTGCAGTGAATTCCGGATCATACTCAAATTGCCAGGAATGTAGAGACTGACCACCTGGCCAAGGCACTCCATCGTCACCTGCGTGAGCAACACTCCCGGCAATGCTGGTTAAATGAAACTTCAACGGAAACTCTCCTACCTTACATCGGTCCAGACCTCAAACTTCCACGTCACATCGGAAGGAACAGAAAATGTTACGCACTCATCCATCGGCTTCGACTAGAGGTCGCATATACCAAAAGCTTTTTATTTCGAATCAAGCAACACGATTCTCCATGATCTGAATCTGGTGACCCCTCTCAGGACGTGTCGCACATTCTCCTAGATTGTGAGCACTTCGTACACAGAGATGCAGGATGGAGGTTCACCTTCAAGTGATAGATGGAAAACACATGTCTCTTGCGAAATTGTTGGGACCTTGGCCAACGCGCAAAATGCGCGAACGTGTACCTAAAATCTCCTGTGACTTTTTGAAAGACACTGGAATCATATACTAAGAAGTGTTCTTGATAAACGTAGATGCAAGAGTGAATGAATGTAGGTATATGTATGCGTCAGTCTGACTGAATCTAACTGGGATGTGGTGTGCTCAGTGAATCGAGCTCGGACTGGAATATTTCGTGCCAAACTAGTATGCCCTTGTTCTATAACTCAGTGTTCCTTATTTTATGTGCCTTTATTTATCATTATATTTTTTCTTTACACTTTTTTGCGTTTCCCCATTTCTCTTTCTCTCTGTCTGTTTCTCTAGTTCTTGTTATGAAGTAGTCGGCGTCCTTGCTAAACACCAGCCAGTCTCTCTAAAATACACCTATTATGCTCTCTCTCTCTCTCTTTCTATCTTCACCAGGAAACGTGGGTAGATGACTGATGAGAACTCAGAACGACAACTGCTGATGAAGCTTAACAAGGTGTGAATGGCAAAAAGAAATCGAATGTAACCACTTTGAACACATGTATGTATTTTTGATTTCGTAATAAGAAGTTACAAAAAGTAACGTGAAAAGTAATAAATTACTTTCTGGTACTTTTTCAAATCCTTTTGTGATGCAGTAATCAATTACTGTAATCAGTTACGTTTTCAATAAAGTAATTGTAATTGTAGTCGGTTACTTTTTTTAGTCACGCGTACCAGAGAGTGACTGATGATGTTCGAGCTTTTTGTCTCGGTAATGACTCTGCGGCATTTCTATCCGCTAATGACGCAATGTCATCAGATGCGGACAGATAAGCTTCTCGGGTCCGACACGCCCTGCTAAGCTGTCGATGAATAGAGGATTCTGTTTTTAAATAAGCATCCGTGTATTGGCTGAAAAAGGCGGGAAGGAAGGCGGGAAGGGGGGGGTACTTTGAAAACAGATGCAGCAACTTTTCGGACAGATGTGACGACCGTAGATTGTTTTACTGCAAACTTTAGCGGGAAATGTTGCCTTTGGAGCTTCATTTAATCCCAAATTTTAATGGAAATGGAGTCTTCGTTCACAGCTATGACTCGAGTATGGCAGAAGCCTGTGTATTTTTTAGTATGGTTCTTGAATCAAAAACTAAGGGCGGGCACAGGTTGAACGCGAGTCCTGCATCATCCACGGTGGCGTCAATATTGATCTGTGAGGTGTTTTAGGAAAATGTGTCCGCGACTTG
Source organism: Ixodes ricinus (assembly GCA_037355805.1). Taxonomy (NCBI): domain Eukaryota; kingdom Metazoa; phylum Arthropoda; class Arachnida; order Ixodida; family Ixodidae; genus Ixodes; species Ixodes ricinus. Next base: position 98,010 of record JAZHYW010042430.1, on the reverse strand, counting down.
GGGTTGACCGGGCTCTGACTTGAAGACAATGTCACAAGATAAACGCCCCCACCCCCCACCCCCCCAAAAAAAATTATATTTACGTTGCTAGACTCATTTTGAGTTAGGAGCTATTCCGAAACATGCTCTCAATCCGGGATTGACGTCTCACAAAAAGAGCATGTTTCAGAATCGATTCTAACACAAGGCGAGTCTCGCGGCGTAAGTTTTCCGCAATTTCTTTTTCACTTGGAAAGCTTATGCTGTTAATTTTTTTTTAGTTCAGTGTTTATTTAACGCGGAACGAAGCACAGTTAAAGAGGTGGTACTGGTTAAACCGGATGTTTCGGCGAAGACTCAAAACTCCCCACCAAAAGAAGTGGTTGAAAAGAAAAAAACTTTTCGGGAACGAATTGTTAGCCGCATGGCGGACGTCAGAGATTGCATAAATATGCTAATAAAAATTGTAATCTTTACGCAACCCATAAGGTGAAACACAGCGACAGCTGAGGTGTGACGCCGGAGCCGTTAAGATGTCATTTCAGAGCAGATGGACTGAATGAACGGTAAAGGTTCGAGCGCGCACCGGAGAGTCCGCAAAGGCTTTCGCATTTAACCATGTAAGACAACAGACGAAATTTCGATAGCGTTTTGAAACCAATGAGGGTGTATTAAGTGGAGAGCATTTCAGCTGTCTGCGTAAGAGGGGAGCGTGATGTCTTACGTTACTTCGAAACAAATAGTCACATATGTTAAACAAAAAGCGCCGTATAAACAAGGAGAATGGAGTAGACACGACGATGTGCACTCTCAAATGAATGTTGAATGAAACAAACACTCGCTATTAATACAATCTTCCTGGCTATTCGCTTGCAAAATAAAACTTTGTATCAATCAGGTGCGCTGACAACGCACTTGCATTCCCCTTGCTCTCTGATACGTGATGCATCGTAAAATCCTAAGGCAGTTTTATCCGTGTATCTTCAGAGAATTGTTGTTTGTGCTAATTCTAAATCACATGGGGAGCTATCCCAGTGCACTGCCAGATTGCCTGGCGGGGACTGTTTTCTTGACCATGCATGTTATCTTGCTACCGTGCATGACCATGGATGTTATCTTGCTTGCTTGTTATCTTGTTATCAGCGGCCCGCGGAATGTTTTGACGGAGTGCCGAAAATGATCCGCGTTGATATGGAGCGCGGTCCACTGCGCGAAACCGCGAAATGTCCCACTAACAGCTGTCACTGTAATATTGCTGTAAATATATCAAGGCTGGCGATGGAAAAAGGTTGATGATATTCTTGTCATCTGCGTTTTCGCTTCGATAGCTTCGTGCCTGCTGCACGAGTGGTAACTGTAGCAAACTCCCACTCGTCAGACGTCTTTTAAGCCTTCCCAAAATTGACTGAATTAGGGGATATGCGATGACGCTCAGCCGATATCAAATTGGAACCACAATTTATTTTAGCGAATTAAAGAAAATAATTATTAAATTTTAGTTAATTATTTTTTAGTAAGCATTATTTTTTTTTTTTTGCAATCCCTGACCTCCGCCGTGGCCAGCCGTTTGTTCCCGAAAAAAGCTTCTTTTCTTTTTTCCTTTTTTTTTCTCGACCATCTCATTGGTAGAAAATTTCAAAAAGTCTTCGCTGAAACTCCCGGTATGATACTGCATGCTGCCGTGGAAAAGATATGAAGAATTGAGCCGAATTTAAAGCGCATGCAGAGTACTGATGATATCTGTTGTGACCCGTTCTAGCTCCTCAATCAGTTTTTGTACGTGTTTCCACCTTCTGCTAATAGTTCGTAAACTACGAGACATCTAATGAATTGTTTTATTTTTACTCAAAAATAAAATAATGCCTTCCTCTTCTGTATTTATGCCCTTTTAGTGGAGAAGTTGAGTGGCGCAAGTTTTAAAATACTTACGCGGTTCAGCGGTTTGCTCCCATTTGCCTCTATTTAATGGCTCCCGCCGTTCACCGTGTTCTTGCCGATTTCTCTTCCTGGTTTCGACAACACACTACTTCTTTTGCGTTTGATTAATCTCAGCAATCCCCGACACTGCAATCAGGAAAGAACGCCTTTTCGAGCCGCTTTTACGGTCAGCGTGAGGCAGCAATTCACTTTCGAGGCCGCGCAGACGACCTTAGCCGCAAACACGCAAGCCCTCTATGATTACACTCCTCGTCGGCGTCACCACAAATGGTACGGCAGTTATGTTTCGGCCACCTCTTGAAACGTATTCGCAAGGGTCAGAATGGCTGGTGCAATGAATCCAATATTAACGATCTTTAGTAATAACAGTAATACAAAACAAAAGTTCACCTTCCCTTTACGTTCTAACTATATTTATTTTTTTCGTCTTCTTGGACTTACAATTGAAAATCGTTGCCAGACCTTCCATCACTCTTCCTCATCCGGCAGCTACAACACGTCCAACACGCGGGGAGCGCTGGCCCTGCATGTCTTTTTACGTTTACTTGTGAGGCTGCTCTTCCTGATTCAACATCCATTGCTCCAAACATCTGTACGTGCCAATAGTGCGCGGACGACGATGACTGTCGACCCTATGGTTCTCGTTTGTACATAAGCCTATTTTATCGCCCCAGAATACTAGTATCATCGTATGACTTCCGTCAAATCGACCTCACCCCGGAGAGTAGATATATATAGGTATATACACCAATATGTTATTGTCTATAAAGAGCGGAGCGATGGGCCTTCGGGGTCCGTGTAGAGAAATCCCAACGGCAACGGGGCCGGTCTGCGAAGATGATTAAAGAACGATCTACTACACGTGCGCACGGACAGAGTCACGGACCAGGCAATCAGCAGCGCGAGGAAAGTCCAGCGAGCCTTCTGCTGCGTGGCTCTAGCGGCGAAGACTCGCCCAGGGGAGAATTAGCGATTCGGCTCGGCCCTTTCGTTAGCAGCCCCCTTTTTAAAAAGGCGACCATCGTTAAGGATTCGGGGCCAGTGCGTCGTCTGCAACGAGCGAAGCTCCAAGCGATAGGCTCAGCGTGTCTCGATCTTGAGGCACACACTCTTTGTTTCACCGGCGACTCTGGTCTGCTGGTCTGACACGTTTGTTCGAAACAATAAGGATGAACGTTTTTGAACTCGAAATATATTTTTTGTGTGCGTGTGTGAGCGCACTGTGTTGTTTGTTTGTTAGTATTTTTGCCCCAAACTTACATTCTTTAACCTTTTCTTTTCCTCGCGAAAGCAGGACAATTGAGTGTGTTGTTTCTGGCAGAAAGATTACCTTAGATAGTCCTTCCAATTAGCGCAGGGCTGCAGTGAGGAACCATCTACAAAAAACCTTCTGTGTCGGTGCTAAGCTGTATCGTTGAGTTTTACGATGCTCTGAAATAACAAACCCGTGTTCGCATGCTGGTCACGTTTTATCCTCACAGTCAGCTTTCAACGTATTCCCATTTAAGAGTGCTATCAGGTTTAGTGTGGATATTCAGATGTGCATATTCGTTTTCTATTCTGATTGGCTGCCGGACAACCGATTATTTTGGTACCAACGCATTTTCCAGAAAGCAGACAAGACCGTGTTAAATTTTTAAATTTTTTACGCACCAGAGAGAAAAATTCTCGGAACACAATAAAGCTCAGTTTCAAGTCGCAGTTGTTTAAGAGACGACGCGACATCTTAGTGTCCGTCACTAATTTTATGGTCTGCTAATACGCAATATTATTCAGATCAACTTAATGCCTCCTAAGTACTGTACCCAAAATCATCTTGGATATCATCTGGTAACTTAAACACACTCGATGTCGTGACATTATTCGAAGTATATTTGATTCGGGAGCTCAACCTAGATGCTCCTTATTGGCTAAGCGCTCTATAGTTCGTTTTTATTTTATGTTTTATCTTGTCTGTGAGCAGTATGACACAAAAGTCAGAGCAGAGGTGCGTGAAAGAGGCGTAAATTGACACCGACAGGGGTACATTTAAGTAGCCAAATTGGCGGCCGGCCGCACCGCCTCGCCGTACCTCAAGCCGCCCCAACCCTCCCAACGCGCCCGTGGGCACGAATGCCTCCTAAACGAGATTGCTGTCAACTTCTCTAAACTGATATGGCAGAAATCACACTTTGTTAAATAATAACAAACTGGCATCTCTTGTAATCGTGTCAAATTCGAGAAACTGAGTAACCTGGGTAAAGAATGAAGGTAGAGCTAGTAGTTAGTAAATACGTAGAGTAAAACAGCACAAGCAGAACGGACCAGTTAAATTAACCTTTACTGTTTAATTTAACTGCCAGCACGGGATATTTTTTTAGAAACTAAAAGAACGCTGCCTCTACATATCTTATAAAAATAAACCATTTGTTTAAATTACAAACAACTTTAAACTTCCTTGAAGTTTACTTATTTATCTATTTTTAATAAGATTCTTTGGAGTATGACAGACACTCCTTATCTGGAACAACGAAGCAAGTCCAATAACCGACTATACTTCTAAGCATGTGAAGCACTTAGCAAACCGGGTCGAGCCCATATATATCCGATAATTGGTCAGCCAATGAGCTTATTCGTGCGATCAGCTTCTCCCTAAAATTCAAGGTAAAAGCTCTTCTGAACACATCAATAAATACTGCACGAGAACGTAAACAGGCTAGAAGTTAATTGAATTAAAAACAATTGCAAAAAAGGTTTGAATTTTATGCAATGCTTTTTTGATGAAATTAAGATTTTGGTCCCATATATATAGTGTGAGTTGGGCTTCCTTAAATCAAGGAATAATTAGGTTATACGATATATTGTGTACCATTACGCAATTTGTACGCAATGTGTAATGCAATAAACTCTACACGTATACCTCAAGATCTAAAGGACTTAGACAATGAGAGATATGATTACGCGATAAAGGCAGATTCAAGGCTCAAAGAAAGATCTCTCATATCTCCAAATCGCTTTCATGAGCGACACGTGCCTAGCCCCGAGCTCTTTGATATGACTGATGTTCGTACGCATTGTTTTGTTTTGTTTTCTATAGCCAGTGTCTGAGTACATGACTAAAACAAAAGGGCGTGTGTCACGACTCTGCCCAAGCTTTGACGCCCGCAGGCGTCCTTGAACGATTGTCCTACATCACGATTTGGTCGTGTAGCCGGAGTCGTGCTGCAAGCGGAGCAATTTCGAGCGCTCTCGCCAGGTGGGCAACAAAACAACAGAGTGCGACATTCTAAAACTGTCGGAAAGGAAACTTTTATAGTCGGTTATTTTTCTTTGTTTGCTTGTTTGTTTTAGGTGCTTAAGACACATATCCTGAACGGGTCGCCGTGTGCGTTTCCCGCGACACGAAGTTCAAAAACGTAAGCCCGTATTTTTGGGAGTCAAGATGCACGTTTGATGTTCCTGCTTTTGACGTACTTTCCCGGAGAGAACCCAGCAGAGCGTGGAGAAGATAGAAATCGAACTGGAGAAAAAACAGAAAGAAGCGACCACACGCTGGGGAGGGCTTGCGATTTCGATCGTTTCTCGATCTCTACGTATGGGGCTTGTAGGAAAAAAACAGGCTCCGCTTGCGATTCCTTTTTGCTCAGACAGGCGTCCTTTGGTCCGTGTCGATAAAAACCAAGCGGCGAGGCCGAACGGTCGTTTGTTTCTCGCCTCCTTCCAAAAAAAAAAGAAAGACCTTGGGTTCGAGAAAAAATTCGAGACACAAAAAGGTGCTCTCATGCACTTTCGAGACACACACAAAAAAGAAGTTCACTTTCGCACAAATGTCAAGTATCCTTCTTTTTAACTAACAATTACGAGTTTTGTTACTTCATGATGTAAACAAAAGTGAAATAACATCTATAATCACTGACAGTCTAAGAAACGGAGGGCGTAGATTATTATATTCACGCCTACATGACTGGGGCTATAATATGTTGGGGTTATATTTTCTCTAATTTAACCAATGTTTGTACCGAACTCAGTTGATGCTTCTTATTCCTACTTATAAAAAACAAGGGCTGTATACAAAATAACAGTGAGAGCGCAAGCGAGCTAATGTAGCACTACCATTTTTTTTAATTGTCCGAGACTGGGGCGAGAAACCACGAAGCATCAAAACGTGGAAGAAAAAGCAAAGTGACAGGAAGACAACCTCTCGACGTTTTCTTCCTATCGAGACGTTGTCTTCCTATCGCTTTGCCTTTCTTTTCCACGTTTTGATGCTTAGTTTTCTCGCCTCAGTGTCCGGGTAAGTTAAATAAAAAGGTAAGGCTATATGCAGAGGTTATTGACACTTCATTAAACCTCTGTTATCAAAACTCTTGCAACATCGATGGTTTCGAACCGTTCTGTCTGAGCTGGGCAGAACCAGCAATGTTAAAGATTCAGTGGGAGTGCGTGACAGCGTGTCTCGAGTGTACTGCCTTTCACGCTGATTTGGGAGATAACTTTTAGGTGCAGTAAAGAAGTTAAAACTTTATAAAAATAACCCTTCTGCAGAAGTCGATCTAGCTCTATATTTTTCCCCTGTGCCTTATAAAACTAAATGATAGTGAACATTCTGTCTGTGGTCATCTCACTTGTGTAGGAAATTAGTAATTCAATTATAGTAATTGAGTTAAGGCAAACTAGAAATAGTACCATCTTCATTTCAGCGAGAACGGAAATTAACAGACACGGGCGCACCGCCACACTTACAACACACACGCCCGCGCACATGACAACTGATATTTAAATAAGGTTGATATTTTTATGAGTTTATTGCAACCATATTGTTTGATGTTGTTCCAATAAAGCGAACATGACTTGAGATGTGCTGATCAGTGTCTTGCTTAATGCCACCAAACTCCATAAATTTTCTGCTCCATAGATCTATATTTTATTAGGTATTTTTTATCTTTCATTTTAATCTGGAGCAGTACAAATCCCTGGAGCTGACTCATACGTGTTGATTGAGTAGGTGTATGAGAACGTAGACACAAATGGTTGATGGCTTTGACACGAGGGCAAGCACGGTGCCTATTCGTTGGAACTCTCTTTTTTTTTCGTGGTTAATCATGCTTTGTATAATGAACTCTAAAACAAACAAAACAACTGCAACTTATTACAGCGTCCTTTTAGTTAGCTCAGGTAATGTTCAGGCGTATTAAACGCATACCACTCATGAAAGGCCTTGAATAGCAGCATTGTGTGCTATGCGCAGGTTACCTTTGTTCGGACTAAAGTTGTACATCGATTTTACTGTCGAGGCCTTTGTTTCCGCGTTTACTACCAACGAAGTACCCCAGAAACAAGCCACAATTTAATTTGAACTTTGGCTATCGACAACGAAAGGTGTGGGTAGTAGGTGATGTGCTGGGAAAAAGAAAAGAAAAAAACACACCACGCGAGTTTAATTGGGCTCTCACATTTTATTATAATTATATGGTGCACAGTGCGTTACTTTTACACCGTTAAATTCGCGTATTCGACCATCACTATTCACGAAAAAATGCCTACTCAACAAATGGTCTCTAGATGACGCACAGGTACAGCCCCACAATGTGACGTTACTACTGCAATTAAACTTCATCGTAACCATACATTTTTTATTTGTGGTACCACGAAGGTTTTTGCAGTGAGCACTTTAATTGGGAGTTCTCCCCCTCGTTCAGACAAACAGCGGAAACTGCCAAATTGAAGGGAGTTTTTCATACAGCGGAAACTGCCAGACTGAAGGCAGTCTTGCACAATAGAATGTATGCAATTTTGTATTGTGTATTTGTACATGATTTCTGTCTTGATGTTGTATGCTCCTCTATGCCCTGGCCGACAAAAGTCGGCCGGTATTCTTCAAACAAATAAACAAATAAATAGATAAATATGCTAAATGTCCTTTCTCCCGGGGCCCAAGATGCCACCCCGCGCATATACTCCACCCTTTTTGTCCAAGTTTGTTGTCAATCTTGCTTTATTTTTTTTCCTCGAGTGTGTTCGGCAACGTCCGGTGATCTACTGACAGCGGAACAGCGGCGAGGTACTGCAGTTTGGAGAGGGCGGAGGGGTGGTCGGACACACTTCCGCGCATTGTTCTGTAATGATACTCGGAACCCCACCACGCAGTACTTTGTTCTTCCTCTTTTGTTCTTGATTCTAGCTCAATCATCGGATATCCTTCAGTCATTTTTTATGCATCCAGCTCACTACAGTTTGTGATGTACTAAAGACGCCTGAGAAATTTAGATGAGCTTTGTTGAGAACGCGAGTTTTGTATTACTACTCAACAATATAAAAAAATTGATAGTTTCATGAATACAAAGCTTCAAATGTTTTGTGGGTTTACAGAAGTCCTTGCTGTCAAGAAAGGCGACGCTGAGGGTGGTCCACGGGACTCTTGGCGGCAATGTACGACGGTTGCTGAAAAAGTAATGCCCCACATTTTTTTCTCTTAAAAAAATAAAGGTAATTATATGAATTTCTACAGGTTTTAACATTTTTCTTGCATACATATGTGTAATTTTACAGCCATTGCACAAATAATGCTGCTGTAATAGTTCGTGAACATGGTGACTGTGTCTCACATGCGGCAGACAGACAGCTGTAATTGAACTGTACAGTTTAATTGAGCTTTTGGTGGCGGAGAAAAAATCGGGAAAAATTTGTTAACCGTTTGCGTGCTCTGTATGAAATTTATAGAGTCGTGAGGGAGCACGATTGGATATGGGAGGAAAATAATCAAAGCTTTGGAAGGTGGAGAGATGGAGTTGCGTAATCGGTCACAGTCGGAGGATCTGTTCCCGCCACCGACCCAGACATGTTGCAGCACGTCGATGAATTTATTCATGCAAATTGACACATCACAAAATGAAAATTGGCCCTAGAGATTTCAGTGAGAAAAGAAAGTGCAATGCTAATTATTGACGTTATCGGCGTGTGCAGCAACAGAGGAATCGAAGATACATTTTTCCTTCAGCTTGACAATGCCCACCCTCACAACAGTCTAAAACTCAGGGGGCAATTGCCAGCTTTGGTTCGACTGCACTCTCACAGCCCCTATAAGCCTGATTTGGCACCATCAGATTTTCATCACTTCAGGCCACTAAAGGATGCGCTGCTCTAAATAAGGTTTGAAAACAACAATAACGTAGTTTATGGAGTGAAAACATGACTACATGAGCAGAAAACGAGCTCGTACAGGAAAGACATGCATGCTCCTGTTGCAGGTTAGCGTAAAGCCAAAACACTCAGCAGAAATTACGCAAAAACAACAAAAACATGTATGCAAGAAAGGTGCAGTAATATTCGTTGTGAATTTAATATATTTTGAATGAACAGTTTTCGAAATAAAAAAAAATGTGGGGCATTACTTGCTGAGCCACCTTCGTATAAAAACCAGTCTTGGGTATAGTATCCCACTACTAGTATATCAATACTGTCACTCGTTATTTTTTGATAACTTGCAGTGGTAGCGCGTTAAATTTTTAAAGTAACTGTAACAATAACCTAATTACATTTTGTAAAAGTGACTAAAAATTAACGGTAAAGATACAGTTACTTGTCAGGAAAATGGCCCTACTTGTCTAAGACTGCAGTGGACCTGAGCTTATTGAGAGGTTGGGCCCGACCTCAGAAGCGAAACATAAAACAAGAAATAAAATAAATTGCCTTCGCTATCAAGCGTTGGCGCAGATGGCAAACTTCTTTCTGTCTTTTCTTCCTTTTTTTTTTTTTAATTGCGCGGGTTAACATATTTGTTTTGTTTCAAACTGTTGCGCGCGGCTCTTTCACTTCATGCTTTCACCCTTCGCGGCCTCTTCGAACACCCCCGCCTCCTCCTAAAAACCGACAAATTCGACTCGTGGGAACGGATAACGGTCATCCGCCCAGCGTCTGACGAGGGGACAAGGACCTCTGTCTTCGGTCGTGAGGCTACATTTCACTTGACGCTGCGATTTTGTCCACGCTTTTTCCCACGAGGCTAATCTCCGACTGGCCCTCAACCAGGGGCTGTGCACCCGTGGTCCACTTTTTTCGTTCTGCGTTTCATGTAATAAATTAAAAAAGGAAAATCGGAACGCATTTCGAAACGACTTTGTGCTGTTTTTGTTAATTTTTTTTAAGCCAAAGCTACATCACACAAAAGACAGTCTGCAAACACGAGTCACTGCAATATCCGTGGTTCGAATGCCACGTGCCAAGTGTCTCCCTGAACTCATTGACATGCGGCATTCAAAGCACGGATGTCCCGGTGACTTGCGTTCGAATCTGTATGCTGACTGTCTTGTATGGTGTATAAGCAGGGCGACCCCGGCTCTGGACTTTGTTTAATACTAACGGTATTTTGCATCGCCCAGTTCCAAGTTGTCTGGCTACCTGATCTTCACCCCATTCCTGTAAAGCCGGGGTCACTCTGCTCATTCATCATTCAAAAGACAGTCTGCAAACAAGAGTCTCCGCAATATCCGTGGTTCTAATGCCGCGTGCCAAGTTTTCTCCTTGAACTCATTGCCATGCAGCATTCGAAGCACGGATCTCGCAGTGACTCGCATTCGATTCTGTGTGCAGACTGTCTTTTGTATGATGTATATGCAGTGTGACCCCGGCTTAATGGACCCGTCTGTTTGTCTGTAGGAGAGTGAGAAAGAGAGAGAGACAGAAAGATCCGTTACAAGTAAAAAGAAAAAAGAAATAGTTTGGTGGAAATTTATCGTTCAAAGGAGATGTCGTCATGAGTGACGATCGGCAGGCATTACACTGTCTTGGTTAGGACAAAAGCACTTTGACCTAAATAAATTTTGTAGAAATAACTTAAAAATTCACTGCCCGTGCAAACATTGCAAAAAAGGGTATACGGCCGGGAAGTCCTCTTCAATAGCGACTTTTAGTAGACCGTGTTTCCCGCTCCGCTCAACACCTCCGCTACCCGGAACTCTACAGCCAAAGCCATCGGCGCGCAGGCGCAGTGACGGTTTCTTCGTAGCGGAGGGCTAGCGGAGGGGAAAACACGGTCTACTAAAACTCCCTATTCAATCTTCGCAAGCACCTCGGGGTGAGTTTTGAGCCATATTTATGAACAGCATAGCGCTAAGCTCCATCGCATTGCTTTTCTTTATACATTTAATGCACTTGTATAAACAAAATATGAAAGTGTGTTGAAACTAACTGTAACTGTAACGCGTTACTTTTATCTTTAAGTAACTGTAACTTCATTACGTTGTTGGGACACTAACTGTAACTGTAACTAATTACTTAAAAGTAACTTGTAAGCAAGACTGATACAAACACCTCAAACAACGTCTTTATACATTTTCGAGTAAAACACGTTCTTAGGATTGCCCCCCCCCCCCCCCTTTCACACCCTCCTTTTCCTTGGCGCGAAAGTGAAATCAAGAGACCTACAGAATGCCGCACGTGCGTTCGCGGACAAATAACGTATTCTACCTACTACGACGTTTGTCGGTTTGACTAAGCTGTAGCTCTGCTGGGGACAACGCTGAAGGCATTTCTTTTTAAAATCTGTTTACTTGAATCAGGCACGTAGCCAGGGGCCCATGCCCCCCCCCCCCCCCCGAAATCTTCCATTTTGCTGGACCTCCTCTCGCCCCTCCCCTCTCATACAGCATTTGGTCATTAGCACGCCCCCCCCCCCCCACCAAAAAAAAAAAAGTTAAATTGTGGCTACGTGCCTGACTTGAGTGGTGATTCGTCTCTAATATTGCGGATCCCATTCCGCGTTTTAAATTCCTGACCGGTGTCCGTGCTAACTCCCCGATAACGAAATCCTTCGCCCCATAGTACTGTGCACGGAGCGCGTCTTTGACTGGCGTGTTTACCGCCCCACCCCGTTCATGCGTCAAAAGCAAACCGAGGGTGCAGCAAATTGCGCCACTGGAGCCGGCGTGCCATGCTGTCGGATGTCTAGATTCTGCAGGTCGGTTGTAGAAATGCCGGTGAAATAGGCGAGCGAAAGGAAGGGTCACGCTGACGCCGCAGCGCCGTGACTCGTGCATGTTTGGGTTTCTGTCGACTTTCTGGCTGCAAAGCGACCAGCAGCTGAACGGGCGTCTGCCTCATCCACTTCGGATCCATTGCCGTGTCACCGCCAGGGTCGCGGCAGGGAACTGCGTGACACTTCTATGACGCCATCAAACAAAAATTTAAAGACCACTTTTTTTTCTTTTTTTTTTACGAGGTAAACATATTAGTTGGGGACGCGCTCCAGTCTCCATAGCCCTAGTAGGGTCTCGAGTCCTCACAATGATTTAACCAATCAGTATAGGTGCATGCCAGTGTTAAACCTTCAATAAATTTCTCTCACGTATGTCCCACTTTCTATTATTTTACGTCCTCACAAAGAGTACTCCCGACCGTACCATGTGCCCACAAACTGCAGGCATGCCTTAGATTCCCTTCAATTTTTTTCCTTTTATTCTTTGTACTTTTTCCCCTTTGTCACATCCTTCTCGTTTCTGCCAGGCTGACACACACCCCCGCCTGGGAGACCGGCCCATTCAGCCTGGTATTTCGCCAACAATGTATTAAGTGAACAACTACCGCCTCCTACCCCGGCCTTATAGTGTCTATGTATTTATTACCGACTCGATGTAAAACTTGGACCCCTTCCTGTGGACATGTACACGAAGCGGACTCACACGGACTCACACTCACGAAGGCCCCCTACAAACACTTTCTCATCTCCACAAGGCCGTCGTCCCATTACGCAAAGCATCCTTCATTGTGTGTCCGATCTTCTAAATGCACCGTCATCCCTCTCTCACTTCGAAGGCATCCCTTTCCCTGACCACGCGTTGAAGTACGTTCGCGCACCGGCCACGGCGGGAGGCGCGCGGCCGCCGCCTGCTCTTGCTTTCCTGCAGAGCAAGACCTGCCCAGCGAGACGCGCGAGATTCCTGGGCCTTCGGTACTGCCAGGCGATCGAGCCGCGTGTGCGCGGCCAGGGTAGCGGCCAGCAAACAAGCAACAGAGGCCTGGCGGCCGCTCTCCTAGCCACCTCACCACACCGGCGGAGAGTAGGCCGTCCCCGCCGAGCGGAGCCCGGTGAGCGACCTTGCTGCCTCTAAACCGGGAAACAAAAACTGGTTTCTCTCCTCCTCGCCCGTTTATTTCCTTTTTCTCTTCTCGATCTTCTTTCCTCCCTTCCCATGGGATCGCCGGCATCGCCAGCATCACCGTTCTTCGGTACAACTGTACCAGACCACTCTCTACCACGCTCGCGGCGAGACTGAGGTCTTCTCCCTCTGCTTACTCGTGCGGTCAGGATTAGTTTCTTGCAGCCCTAGGATCTCCAGATTTGACGCGTGTCCGGACAGTCGCCATCAACTAGTTTTTGTCCAGATCGATTCTCTACTTTATTCCACAAACCATCTAGAGCGGCGGGAGGACAGTTCATCAATTGATCACGGGTGACAACGTCAAGGACATGGCTGGGACACTGCTTCGATGAACTGACATCTGTGTTGCCGCGGTGGTGTAGTGTGCAAACGACGCATCAGTGGATGACAGAAAAGGTTCGACGCTTTCGTGAGTGTGCTGCGTTTAAAGGAGTTCCTGGGAGATGAAGACTCGTCCGCATCATCCGTTCGGGAGTGGTCCAGGCCTAGCACTGTGTCTGGATTGAGAATTATTTGCCCGAGGAGGGGAAAACCTGGTAGAGATTCAGGTAAGGCTTTCATGACTGTTTTTTGCTTGAACAAAAAACGTACAAGGATTGTTTAGTCCATGCAAGTTGTTGTTGCGTCTCTTGCGGACTCGGCTGGATGCCCTCCTTACGTAATACTAAAAGGCACGCGGGACCGGTATGCACGTTTCGGAGATTCGTGACTCACGTTACACGCTTAGGAGTTGATGGGGTTCGGCGTTCCCGCTGGCCCTGTCCTCGGGTGGTTGCTGAATGGTGCCGAAGCGCGAATTCATGAATGAAACAAGCATAAAATGAACTCCCTCCCTCTCGTCTTCCATGTCTCGCCCGCCATGTAAACGTTCAGGGATCAAATCATTTGGGCAATTCACCCTCTTCCCCAAGGTTATTTTACTCTGCCATGAAAAGCGTTGACTAGGAAATATTTGTTACACAAGACTAAGTACAAGGGAATATTAAAACGTTTAGATATACGTGCGTACCAATAGCTGGTTCACCTGTGTCTCTTTCGGCGTAAAACTGTTTGTGTACCACCACAGCAAAATTACTATTTTAATGTAAAATGTCGTTTCTTTCTTTTTACAAGTAATTGGTATGTGCAGCAACCCTCCTGTAAAAAACAAAACAACAACATAAGTTTGCCGTGATGTACGGAGCGGGACATATACGTAACGGCATTTTTGGTCGCAACCGGGGAATGTTGGATTGTCGCCAGAGGACATCATCAGGAGAATAGCCTTGCAGTGGGCTCGCCACGAAAATTATTATAGCGCACTTTCCGCGTTCTTTTGGCTATCCATTTCTCGTTTCAGGAAACTTACGCCTACATGCGTGTTTATTAACGGCACTTAGCATAATGTACTTATTTGAGAATCGTTTTCGCCGACCCTCAGCCGTAGGAGTAATTTTCCGAAACGAAGGTCCGTCGGGAGCTAGGCGACCGCTAGGATATGTTCCCCGCACGACATGAGTCTCGTTATGATCCCAGAGAGCTCAAGAAATACAGGGCGGGTCGATTGACGTGCATCTCATTATCCCTCCCCAGCCAATAAGATTGCAACATTAGCAACAACAACAAAAAAAAGCCTAAGAACAACTCACGGAGGAAGAACCGTGAACGTAATAAGCTATGCTCTGCGTTTCTTCAATTGTAAGTTTCTATATATGTTTTAACATAAAAAGTCTAGAAACAATAAGCATCTCACCAAAAGCTACCGAGAGTAATAATGATAATTAATTAATTGTCAGTAAGTGAATAGGTTAAAATCTCAGTGAAAAATCAAGCTAACTTTGCCGGTTAATTAGCAGTTGATTTGCGACAGTAATCATAAACCATTATCAACTTGTTCTTGCTACAAGCTAGAACAATGACATATGTGTATCCTAGTAAAATATCTGTGAGATTGCTTTCGAAAAAGAAAATATATATATAGCCTTTAACAAACAATAAATTAACGTTGCAATTATTCACCAAACACTACTCCATGATTCTTGGTGAATGAACCATTTATAATATTATTGATTTAGCTTCCCATACACTATGCCCTGAGTGTGCATATTTGTCATGGACAATTAAGATTCGACGTCAAATAGTTACGTCAACATTTCAGTGGTGATAATTAATCGATGCATCGGGACTTGGATAGCTCAAAGTGTATTTCACTCTGCGACAAGTCGAGTTTTTGTCCAAAGTAGAAAATACCTAAAAGCATCTGAAATATCTCACAGAATATTTAAAACAAGTTTTAATTCCTTCCAGTGAAACCGGCCTCGCCTGGAATCTTTATGAATTGCATTAATTATTGTAACAAGCCCGCTACAAAAGTTGGCAAAGTCGAAATCACTGTTTCACCGACCAGGCGAGTCGTCTCCCAACCATGTTTCGACAATATAGTAGCACTTTTAAGAATAAGAATAAATATGTTCTACTAATAAAAGTGCATAAATAATTCCGCCCGCCCAAGCGCACTGCGTTTCAGGAAACTTGCGATCCATCTGCCGCGTTCAGATTGCACACGAGTTATTTAATAAAAAAAAAAGAAGAAAGAAACGCGATTACTAAACAAATTTATTATTAAATTTATATAAAAAATGTATATTAGGACATTCTTGTACAAACAAATTGGCATAAAAAGTCCTTCTGCTTTCGATTATATGTTGTTTTATAAGACAATGAACTGAAAATAATACTGCGCAAACCTTAATACGTGCAAATGAGAAAAAAACACATTTAGTGGCATATACTACTAAGCGCACATTATTGCTACACATTATCTTTTCTTAGTTGAAGGTACGTTCATCGAAACGACATTATACGAGGCATAGTTGCTCATAAAACTCAGTTGATCAAATGAAACGACCGTTTCAATCAGACAAACAATTAGAGAGAAAACTGAAAATGAGTGCTCTTCGTACAGTTTTAATTTTCTTTTTTTTTTTAGTTTGCTTTTGTGAGTTTGGGTTTAAGAATCACGTTAGCTATCATATCGAATGTGAAAATGGCAGGAGCGCAATTTTATTTTCGTTGACCTTGAAATCACTATAAATGAGTCTGTTAACAAACAATGGTCTTAAAAATATCTTGAGACATCAATATTTTTTAACATTTGTCGTATTTTCTTCTCCCTGATGATGGGGAAACATCTTAAACAGTAAACAATTACACAGAGACAGGACAGACACACACACGCAAAGCTGGCTATCAACTATTCTGTAGTATTTCATCTTCCTAATCCCTCGGTGTAGTCTTCTTCTTCATTCCCTCGAACACTACAGTCAGCGTTATGTGTTTGTTTGTGTGCCTGTGTGTGCCTGACGTGCTGTGTGCGTGCGTGTGTGTGTGTGTCTTTCTCTCCTGTCCCTGTGTAATATATTCAGGTTCAAGCTGTTTCCCCACCATCAGTGACAATGTACCAACTAGCTCAACTCAAACCGGAAATTCAATTTCTTGTACCTTTTGCTAAGCTTCTGCTTTTATTTTGATTCATAACTTATGTCATATACAGGTTTACAAATGCTCATAATAATTTCAGGTGTATTTAGAAAGAGTTCTTCATAATGATATTACATTGCGATAGGTCCTCCAATGATCGGTATGCCTCGGGTCTCAAATTTACATAACAACAACCGCTAAGTTTATAAACAAAAGTCGAGACAGCGCGAAATCCAACGATATAAAACCGCTTTGGTCACGATAAACTACCCGATTACGGGTACGGTGCACGTTTAACAACTTACATACAGAGTGTAAGAAGGTAGGTACTGCAAATACGTTTAATTAAAGCGGTAGTTTCAGTCAATTAAAAACAATTGTACTTTGCTAACAAAAACTAAATAAAAAAATTAAAAACACAGGCGAATGGTGGTTTGTTTTGCCCCTCGAGAGCAACGTACATTGCTACCGGAAACGCTTTAAATGATTCTGAGCTGATTTTCCGCCGCACCTTAGTGTAGCTGTAATTACGACTATAGTTACTGTTAAGGAATGCAGAGCGGGGCGAGTCCCGGGTATTTTATTACCACTCCGCAGCCATGAGATTGGGCTTACCAAACGCAAGGCGGCTCATTATATTTCTTTTTTTTTTTTTGCTTCGTGATTTGTTATTGGCTATATGTTCGGTTAACGCCTCAATCCCATTGGCTGCGGACGATAAGTCGAGTCTTAAGCCCTCGGTGACCTTAACATGACTAAGTATATCGCCATAAAGATCATACTTTTTTTGCCCACGAATGGTGTCAGACAGCGTACAAGGCCTTCAGATTACTTCGGACTTTACTTTAAGCACGCTCTATAGACGAGACTGAATATTTCATGGATTGGATCACCACGGCACCCTAATTTATTACGTCGAGATATTTAACTCAGAACGTTGTCCCTGAGAATAGAATCATTGAAATGACTAAGTGTGACTTATTCATCCGACGATAAATAGAAGTACAAGTGTGTACGGGAGCGATACCTGAAAATAAAGACTCAAGTGTCCTCAAAGGGACAGCCGAACGTTGGTGGCTGCTCTAAATCTCACAGGAGTGTCGTTCTCAAGTTCTTCCCCAAACTTTAACCACATCTGTATTTTGTTTAAGCTGAACAGTTTTTTTGGGTGCATAATTAAAGAAATAGAGGATTACTCTTAACAAATGACACAAATATAATTGTCGAATTAGTAGCCGCAAAAAGAGGAGGGAATGCCTCAGGAATATTAGGTATTCTCTGGGGGAGCATCGAAAATAAGAAAGGGGGGGATGTAAAAACATTTTGTGTTGTAAGGGTTCCTCTGATCCGTATCTTCGGCACAAAATAGAAAGCGTGGTCCTGGAAACCACTTTGTTTGGGGGATCAGGGGCCGAGTGGGTTAGCGCACACCAGCTCGGAGCACGTGGAGCGAAAGCTCGCGCTGCAGAACCCAGGGATCCTGGGCTCAATCCCCACCCCTGCCCGTTTCGACCTGGATGAGCATCGTACCGGCGTGCGGTCGTGTATCACTACTGCGTGGTGTACGTTAAAGACCCCAGGCTAGCGGTTGTACTGCATTGGCGAAATTGCCCATCTACAGCGAGTGACTCGTCGCAACTTTAAATGGCTGACCAACTACACGCTGCATAAATATCCCCACAACCCCCCCCCCCCCAAGAAAAAAAAACGCTTTGTTTGCGATAACACTGCTACCAGAACGCGCGTTTTCGTGGTGCCAGACGCTCGCGCCGTTCCTCACGACGCTGCGCCAAGCAAGAATAATTTGTGTCTCTCGAATACATGACTTGCACTGAGCGCGAAACTTTTGCAGCGTGCATTTTGCACAACTGGATTTGATTTTCTCATCAAGAAGAAATCCCAATGACCACCAGCATATAGCGCGATGACGTCACGTGCAAACCACGTTAAACAGTTCAGTTTTCTGGTTAAATGCGATGTTCTCAACACTATCAAAAGTGGATGTCCAAATTGTAAATTTGAGCAGTTTATATAGCAGTTTCGCGATGATATGCGGCAGCCTAATAAAATGTTAGAGCGCGCATGACTGATAAAGCAAAAAGTTGTAAAGTGAGGGCCCAAAACAAATGCACGTAAAACCGAATATATCATTATACCTCCCGAGACCAATATTTCACGAAGTTCCAAGCACATGCAAGCCGATGTCCAAATGTGATTTATATTAGAAATGTATCGTCTGTTCTTCGCGCTACTTATGTATAATTAGGAATATCATTACATGCATCTCTATGTATTTATATTTGGCAGTAAGGCATTGTGTGTCGGATTATTTAGAAGAATAACATTTATTATTTTTCTTGCTGCCCATTTCTTGTATTTGCCTTCATATATATTATGTAAGCACACAGTCCGTTTTGGCAAACCCTAGGACCTGGTGTTTCTTACTGCCAATCAGTAAACAAAAAAACGTGTTTCCGCAGACTCAACAGCTGGCGTTTTGGGGCATCGTCCTCCCGTTTCTGTCGCAAGCGGTTATGTGAACTTCATGCAGTCAAATTTATTGATGACAATAAAATATATGTTTTATTACTGACTGAAGATTTGACAAAGTAAATAAAACGTCGGTCACCTTAAAGATATTCATCATAAGTAAATGCACCCCAAATTATCTTAAATATGCTCTGAAATATGCTCCGAAATATGCTGAAATATGCTCCGGCGTTTTTATCCTCAATAGGCACGTCTATAAGAGATATAGAAGAGCCTTAAACGAATTTCTGATTTTGAAGCTGCTTTAAATAACTATGTGTTCCTCACACATATCTAACTTTGTTGTTGCAGGCTTCAAGTGATGAACAACAATTTTATTTTTATATGGGCAGGACAAAAACAAAGTACACAGGGAGTGCGTGGCGGAACTATGACGATTGCGCACGCAGACATTCAGAAAGTGGCCAACATAGAGTATGAAATACTACTTTGTTCTTTATAACAACAAATCACCGATCAGCAAGGGTGATCGATCAGCAAGGGTGATGCTTATTTGCAAATTGAATTGACCGGCATTTTGTCAAGAACGAACGTCAAACGCCAAGTTATGCCTGAAATGTTCACTTGGGTACTGCAATTTTAGACCAGATTCGATCTGAGTTCGAAGGTGCATATAGATTACAGTTAACAATTTTTACCACTCTTTTCTTCATGATTATTCGCCTGCACCACGGTGCTGAATGAAAACAATCTTAGTCAGGAAAACAAGCATTGTGATTGCCGCTCAGTCTTTCTATAAAAGGTAGACTGCAAGTGCTTGTGCTAAAATTTTCGTGACACATTGGTAATATGATTGCTTTTAGCTCAGTGGCGTCGTCATCATGTATATTGTGAAACGCGTTTTGTAAAGTAGATTTCACGATATATATGGTGAGAAGGTGCCCTTTCATGACTTTATGCACATGTAATTAATTTCTAAGTTCAAGCGCACAACTAGGATTTAACTTTTAGTACTGCGACGCAAAGTTGTACCGATCACGGGTATTTCAGGAGACCTATCAGGCTGATAGCCTTTCCATTCAGGTAAAATGTATGGGACTGAGGTAAACAAGTAGATGTTGAGTCGTGTAAACCCGACATTTTGTATGTTAATCTAGCTTTTCACTTACTGTTTCGTTGAAATTAAATAAAACACCTTCTTATTTTTGGTGCCTGAAAATAAAAGTGGATTGTACGAATGAGAAAAAAGCTATACAATTTCTTGTTTCAGGTTTAAAATAGTGTCTATTTCCAAAACAACGCCGAAAATCTGTTCTCAATTTAGTGGTTCAAACCGATACTTTTGCTCCCCGGAGCTGAATTGGAACTGAACCAAAAGCCATGAGCCCGAACCCAAACCGAACCGAAGTGATAAACATTTTGATTCGGCACCCTGCTAAAACACAAGCACACACACAAGAAATGTATGTCGTTTTCAAGTGTCCCGATCATCATAATGGAGTGTAGAAATATATTTTGACAACTATAATTTCACCCAAATTGTTTTTCTAGCATCATCTTCAGCTTTTGGGGGAATCAACACTTGGTTTTATCTGCCTTACTTTTATTCTTGTTGTCTCAGGCTGGAACATTTTTCTTTTTGGTCTACTTAATATCCGTAAAGTCGCGGAGGACAGAGGACATTAGCGTATAAGCAAGCGGTCGTGTGTTGCCGTGCTACTTCTTTTTCCCCCTAACCAGTAATTGTCAAACAACCTGCTGGATTCACGGCGCATTTTACCGGAAAGTCAACTTCATAGGCTTCCCGCAAGACAAAGAGCACCGGCAAATATTAAACAAAAAAGCGGTAGTTGACTCAAATTAAGGAACCCTGTCTTATTGTGCGCTCACGGCAGGCAGATAGCGTGCAAAATGGGCTCGCAACGAGCACGATCTGTCTTCTCGGAAGCTCTGACCCGCATTGTTCTAGCTCCTGTGCAATTGTTTTCCGCCTACATGAGGCTCTTTCCTTCGAGGGTGTAGGTACCTCCGCCTGCGTGCGAATTTACTTTTTACGAGTATAAATTTCAGGTAAAGTTGCAGTGGTCATCCTGTTATGCTGGAATTCATGGTTTTGTTTTGTTTTGTTTCTTTAAGCAAAGATACTGGGTTTAACCAACCTGTTTCTTTGGTAAATATTTTAATAAGGGGTGTTAATCTAAGTAGCTTCGCACTCCACTCGAGAGGAGGGCTTTTCTCTCCTCATGTTCTTCTCATTCTCGGAGCGGCGTGTGACTCCAGATAGATCGACACCCAAGTTCGTGGGCACACTCGAAATAAATTAAACTCACGGTATGTAAGCAGCTGCTATAAAACATAAAAAAAGAAAATGTCAACTGCCTCATATTTTTGCTTGTAATAAAAAAAATAATATAATTGCAATGTTTTTTCTTTTTATTTTTTAAAGACATTAAGGTTTATAAAAACGTAAGAAAGGGGCCTTATGCAGCACTGCTCCTTTACGACAACATTTCGTTTGCCTAAAGAGCGGGATACATCGGCAGACTATTATTAACAGATACCTCGAAGCACAACGGCAGTTTTCCTCCTAACATCTCATGACTTGAAGACTGCGAGATTCACTCATAACGTTCACCGAGAGACAGATTCCTCGGCATGTCTTACACTTTAGAAATGTCGAAAACAAAATACTGCACAATTAGAATAGTGGCTGCAGTGTGACCGTTCACATAATTACGCCAAAGAACCTATCGAATAAAGTGAGAAGCGCGATGATAATGATTAAGCCACGAAAGGGAGATTTCATCCAAACGGTTCAAGCAGAATTCTTGTTAGGTATCTTGCTCTACGAAATCAGCACAGCGAATGATGAGGCGGAACATCTGATTAGACCTCAAAATTAAGTCTGCGCTGTGGCACTATGCAATGAAAGCATGACGCTTTGCATTGCGTAATGCACTGCGCAGAATTAATCTTTAGGTTTAAACGGATGTTCCGCCTCATCATTCTCTGAGATGATTTCGTAGATCGCAGAGATTGGCTCTTTGAGTGTTTTGCGGGTAAGTGGAGCGCAGGCATTTTTTTGAGAGTGTAGTTATTGTGAAATCGGCGAGTGAAATGGTGCCAAAACCAACATTCAAATATACCCGCGGTTTTTAATGCTATGACATCAGGGGAAGGCAGGCTTGCAGAGTCGATCGGGCAGTCTAAAAATGAACTATGCCCAGCATTTGTTTCGTGCCGCTGCGCGGGTGCTGGAGCAAGCTTCCAAAGCATTCATTTGACACCATGAAACTGCTCGTAATCAGAGGGGAACAAAGTCTCTGGTCCAAAGAGTGGTCCCCTGCCTTCCCTTGGCGTCATTCTTTCTTGATGATAGTAGAAACTTTTACTTTGAAAAACGTGGTGAGGACCAAAATTGTAAATTCAATAACTTCGCGGAAACGATATATTTTGGCCGAATGTTAGCGTTACTATTTCAGCGATATTTGTTGGTAAGTTTAGCAGATTTTAAGGAAAATCTGGGACTATGAAGAAAACGCCGGAGTATTCTTTAAAGGGATACTGAACCGAAATTTGGATTTCACAAAATCGGGTAGCAGGAGTGCTCAACGGGGCGCCACAAACCCCAAAACATCACTCATAGAGCGATATCTCAAACGAAGGGCCGTATTTTTGTAAAGAAAGGATGCGATTAAGTGAGAATCGCGACGTCATGTTTCCTGTAGAATAGTTGAAGAGACGGCCTTGCTTCCTTCCCTCCTCTCGTCCACGCGGAGTCAAAGCGAGAAGAGGAGGGAACGAGGATCGCGACGTCACGGGCCTTTTTGGCTATTGTTCAAGCGCGCTCATCTTTCGCAAATATACGACCATCCGTTGGAGATATCGCTTTATGAGGGGTGCTATCGGCTTTGTGGCGTCCCACCTATCGCTTCCGCGTTGTTTTCTCAGATCAAAATTTCGGTTCAGCATCCCTTTAAGGTGAGATCGTTCAAAATTATGTAGAGCAGATGAAACCGTCGATTCGGGAGGTGAAGAAACTTTATTTTTGTCAAATTCCCCGATACATTGAGCGGGGAAGCTAAATTGGTGTATAGCTAGGTCTCGTGACGTCACGCCGCGTGACATCAAATTTCCTGCTAAATGTAGCGGGGACAATGAAGTGGTGCATAGGTCACCTAGACATCGATTTTCCCGGCTAAATTTAACGGGGAAACTGAATTGGTGTATAAGTCACGTGATGTCATGTCACGTGACATTAATATTTCCGTTCAATTTCGCTGAGAAATTGAGTAGGAGTATAGGCCGTCACGTGACATCAAATGACAACACGTGATCTAAACACCAATTCAGTTTCCCCGCTTAATTTAGCGGGAAATGCGCAGACGGCCGTACAACATTTTGGGACTAGGGGGGGGGGGGAGGTTTCGTTAGAAACCATTTCACGCCTCAAAAAGCGGTACTCCGGTGTTTTCTTCATAATCTACGAATTACCTGAAAAAGTGCTAAAGGCACCAAGAAACATCGCTGAAAGGGTAAATCAAACATTGGGTGAAAATCAATTTTTGGCGCAAAGTTATTGAATTCACAATATTGGTGCCCCAAGTATTTTTCAGAGTGAAAGTCTCTACTGGCAACAATGAAAAAGTGACACCAGCGGCAGGCAGGGGTTCACTCTTTGGACTGAGACTTTATTCCCATCTGGTTAAAAGAAATTTCATGGTGCCAAATGAATGCTTCCGAAGCTCGCTCCAGCACTCCCGCAGCAGCACGAACCAAATGCTCGGCATAGACCATTTTTAAACTGCCCGCTCGACCTGCAAGCCTGTCTTCCTCTGAAGTCCCAACACTGAAAAGATCGGCTTTGGCATAATTTTAACTTGTTGTTTTCCCAATAACTATATTGAACTTCGCGATACTAAATAGCATACCGGAAAGGGTAAACGCCGGGATTCCGAAAATATAATTAGTTGGGGTAACTAAAAAAAAAAAAGAAACGCAGGAGCACCTTTTTATAACGCAACGTTGTCCTGCCTAAACACAAGAGAAATCCATCACTATGAACTGGACAAAACCCGAATCAAAACGTTTCCTATATTTACCGGCAGAGATTAATGAAGATCCTATGAAGGGAAAAAAAAGGTAGCGTAGTGAAGAAAATTTTAATCCGCCAAAGAGTGATTAACAGGACTGATGTTGTCTCTATACTTTAAACCCGCTACAGAACTTTTTTTTTTGTCTCCCATAGTCTGGAGGTCATTGCTTGATCTAGGAACATATACCTGCGACGAGGTACAATTTTATTGGCGACTATTGGGAGCTGGCAAAACCTTCCTGTCTTCCGAGTTTTCTTTACTTTCATTCTTGTCTTTCTCTGAAGTCATCGTACCAAAGCAACATGGTTAAATTAGATTATCCGAATTCGACAGCATTCCTCACGCTTCACCAACCGCAGCCACATTGAGTCGGTAATTGAGTGAATATAATATATGTTTTTTTCTCTGGCATCTTTTATTTTTCTCATCCAATCATCACTCTACCTCTAATATTATTAAACAAGAAAAAAACAACCTTACTTCGACGGAACATACCTACGCAAAGCCATAGGATTGAGGGGCTCTTTTCTGACGGAATATGTTAAAACCGGTAGCTAAGGCATCTCTTTACTTTTTTTTTTTCTGAACTCTGGCCAGGTAGTTTTGGTGATGATTCAACTGTCATTTTATTTTGGCATTTTAAACTCGTGCTTTCTTTTACCTTTCATAGTTTCGCCTATCGGCTTTATCTTCTTGCGGGGCAGCGTAAGGTGACCATTCTGATCTTGCTTTATGTTCGGCCGAAACGGTTACGTTTAGTGCAGTTGAGTCGACTTTCTTCCCCATCGATGTAAAGCACCTGGTCTTACACCGTTGGCGAGTTTGAGTAATTTCCAACATGTCACACAACCCGACGGAATCTGTTTGCCTAGAAGGCGATGTGTAAGTAACTGATATTTCGAATTCATTTTAAAGGGGCGGTGCAACGATATTCAATTGGATTGTTTTTCACTTTACACGAGCTTACTGGCACAAAAGGGACTCAAGGATACTCGCACGCAGCGCCACCGGCCAAGAAACTCCTTTGTCGCGGTTTAATATCAAGGACAAAAGCGATCATTTTCAATCAATCTCACCTTTGCAAAATGTGATGACGCAACGTGGGGATCGCAGTACACCCCAATGACGATATTTGAATGCGGTTCATAGATTGGACCCGAGCATTGCGTGGGCACTCGATTTGGGCTCGTGATAATTACCAGCTCGAGAAGCACTCGGGTAGTGGCCCGTGTCAATCGCTTCAACGACGACAATAGCCGAGCCATAACAATGTCTGGAAATCGGCGCGTGTCCTCTGCCTTGCCAACTCCAACGCGTGGCTATGATCAACATTGGCGGCATATAATCGGCTCCAGATCACGTGGCCGCTTGTTCTGGCTGCGAGTTGAACGGATGAACGCTGCTCGTTTTCCTTTACGTTTTTTCGGGGACTTCTATTGCGTGGGGTGAAAAACGAACGCGTGTTTTCTAGGGTCAGTAACGTCAGGGATCTGTTCTTAACAATATTTGCGCAAAGCACGAAAATTGTTGCATCGCCCTTTAAAGAATCTTGTGTGGTCTTATCTAACCATTTGTGCGTATTTCTTTGGGGTATGCAGATTCCTTTTGTTGATGCGGCACCGCCCTCGGCCTTGAAACTTTCATTTAAACTATTAAATGCCACGCAACGTTTTACCCTAACCAGATTAAGGAGCAAAATCGATATAGCGCACAAAAATGAAGACGAAGACATATCACAAGCGCTGACTCTCAACTGAAGTTTAATGAAAAGACAAACAGCAATGTGAAAGCCGAACTTATACTCTGTGTCATACTCTAGCGTAGCAACGCTGTAGATTAGCTATCTGGACGCGTGCTGATTGCTCTGGATGGTGTTGCTCGCTGTTGATCATTTGCACGCGTTCTCGCGCAAACGAACCCATAGATCATGCTACGCGCTCGCGCCAGTTTAATGAAAAAGACAAACAGCTTTGTGTAAGCCGAACTTAGGTCCATCTGCATAGCAGGGAGATTAGTTATCTGGACACGTACTGGTTGCTCATGAAGTGTTATTTGCGGTTGTTTATTTCAGCGTTCGTTTCTCCATTAAAACTTCACTTGAGACTGCGCTTGTCTTGTGTACACCCTTCTACTTCGTCTTCGTTTTTTGTGCGCTATGTCGATTTTACTAACTAAGAACCAACTAGCCCGCATTGCCACCCTAATTATGGAGCAAAAACGATATCGCCAGATACTATATATATGGAGAATCGTACGTTCCCACAGTGCCTTTCGTCTCAGCAATCGGTTTTATCTAATACGATAGACCTCCAGATCTCGGCTTATCAGACTCTCCATTCTTTGTCCTTCGAAAAAAACGACCCGGGGCAATCGGGTCTTCTTCCCACATATACGTTATCCGGAACCGTTAATATACCATTCTTTCTTTCTTCGAGCAGACAAAGCTATCTAGCAAACGACGTCGTCGCGTGCGGCACCACGTACACTCCCATCGTCCCCAAATGCCGAGCGCGCGACGGGAACAGCAATTTCAACTTCGGGGAACCGTTCTGTCGTCGCTGTCATTGTTCCGCAGCAGAACAATAAAGATAAACGCATCTCTCTTTATTTTTATTTTTTTGTATTATACATTTAAGACGAAAAACGCGCGCTCAACAAAAATGTATTTACAAAAAATGAGCTAACCGAAACTTCCGCCCAATCTTTCTTCCAGTGTACAAGCGAGCAGCAAGACCTCTTGAATCCCTGACAGGCTCGCTCCTTCACTCGCTATGGTTCCTCCGCCGCGGAAACGTGTGCACGCACCACCGACAACAGCAGTAACACAAACAAGAACATAACAAAAACGTTGGGCAGGATCCTTTCTCCGACTCGCAGCGCAGCAGCGAACAGAAGAAACGGACGGTGAAGAGAGGCTCGGAATTTAGGCGTCACCTTTCTTTCCGTACCGTTTCATTCCGTCGTCGCCGCATTTTCCTCTCGTCGATGACGTGCATCCTCCGCGAACCATCTGGAACACCTCTCGAGAACGCCGTCGCGCCGATGCGGACTGCCATGACACCGGCCGAGGCTACGAAGGATACAAAATTATGATGGACTCGTTTTTAATTCCGGACGTTTTGTCCGTCCGCAGCAACAAAAAAAGAAAAGAAAAAAAAGGGACGAGACAAAATTTGAGATTCGGTCGCGGAGAAAGAGGACGATGAGGATGCGCGCTGGACACTTATACCATAATGAAAATGCAGACGGCGTTTATGAGCGCGGAGGGACGCTCCATTGACCCGCCTTCTTGTCTTTGTGTACCGGCGGGCGCCGGCAATCGCTCGACCTCGGTCTCGAAACGAGGAGAAAGAACGGGGCTTGAGAAACGGGAAGCAAAAGACGTCCTCCCTCCGCGACCGACCTCCTCCTCCTCCTCGCTTAAATGACACGCGACGATTACGTAATCGTGCATCTTTAGAGGATACCACTGGGCCAGAAGGGAGAAGAACGTGTTGTCACCCCTCCTCCAATCTTCGCATGCATGCTTCTTTAGCTACTCCGCGGGAAATCGGACGCAGCCCGAGCGTGGCGAAGCCGCATTCTGCTTCCTTGGGCACACCATGCACATTGACGCGCGCGCGGGCGGTCGCATGTGACACGCGACGGAAGCAGCCGCAGCTAGACCGACTCGGTCTAACGTCTGTGTCGGTGCTACCGTGCCTTCCCGTTGTCCTTCTTCTCTTTTCATGTTTTACTTCGTTTTATAATGGGGGAAGCGAAGTGAAAGCGGTCAGTAGCGCGGTGAGCTGATTCGGCGCTCAAGAAGGGAAAGTTGCGCGGTGTCATCATTGCGTCCGGCGACGCCGCATGGATTCGTTCATTCATCTCGTCCGTTGACTTCGTTCCTCGAGTTGTCCTGTTTGGAGTTCTCGCTCGGCGTGTGCTGATTTTCCTGCGCGTCTCCGGGTCTGGATTACGAAGCCCTGCGAGTGCTGCTGAGACGTGAGTACATTATGGCTTTCGTCGGTGTTGGACGACTGGCCTATAGTGCTTCTTCGACGCAACTAAGCGAAGCTCTCAGGGCACTCTTGTAGAAGTACTTCAAGTACTTCTACAAGTGGGTGAGAGGTTTGATGTTACATGCGCCGACTACAGAACACTAAACATGAGGACGATACAGTGACGCTCTTTTTTACGGTCCAGACGACTCAGCTTCCAGCTAGCAACAACGTGGCAGGTCGGCCGTACTGTGCACAAAGGATTTCTCAATAAAATGTAGCTTATATTTTTGTTTGAAGTAAGTCCCGCTTCCCCTGAAGTACTTTAGTCATCCGTCGGCTTCATAAAGGAATGCGTTTTGTAATCGAGTAAATTTCTGCAAGTCACATTTCTTCGAACGACGGTACTCTCTAAAGTCCGGTACTCCTGACCCGGACGCGTCCCCAAGCTTAGCAAGTGCTATTAGGTATTGTTTTATTATATTTTATAGAAGATTAAATGAGGGGAGTTTTAGAGTATTTTCTTGAACGAACTGAACTACTGCGGATCCGTGTCACCGCCTGTGCTACGACATCGGAGATATGGGTCGACGCGAGACCCCATTACCAATACACGGGCGCTCAAACATTCCAAATCGATTATGTATGAGTACGGACGGAATGCAGACGTGAGCAAGATTTCCTTCTGCACGACGGCCAAGGCTAACTCCTCCCAAGTCGCATCCTTGACGGGTACCGGCTTTACGCAAAATGCCGATGCCGTAGTCTCATGCCCGTAAGGTGATTCATTTGTGAGCCAACTTCGCCACTGTTTAATAGTGTACCATCTTGAACTTTGCAAAAAAGTAGAGAATTTGTCATTTTGTTATCGTGGCCGTGCAGCACGCAAAGAGAAAAGTTTCGAGCTTAATATAACTGTAAAGCCTGAGCACAGTTTCCTTACGCTGCGTTAAATTACGAAAGCTTAGGTCGGCTTACGTAGGGAGTCACCGAAACATCTGTGCTTTGAGTGAAACGGGGCAACCAGTTCAAAGAGTAGACAACCACGCGACATTCGAGTACCGTAAACGCAAGGAAACGCTCCCGCGTGAATGGGCCTTAACGTTCCATTCACGCGGGAGCGCAGGGCGTTCAATATAGCTCGCGTTATAAGGCGTTATACAGCGAGTGTTTGCAGCGAGTGAGCCGAGTTAAATGCACGGCGCTTATCTCTGGTTCGACCATAAAATAAATGGTACGGTTATACGAGTTCGATTTGTAATAAGAATGTAAATCTGCCGTCTAGTTATGCGCCATATTCGTTGTCGAACCCCGAGATGGGTTCGTTCGAAACAACCTTAGCCCTCCTTTGTCTCGATATCGCCAGCAAAAAGTAGCCCGTGAGTCATGGAACTAAATTAAAAGCAGTACTTTGATACACACGTGACAGATCTTTAACAATGACAAGGACGTCGTGTATACTATATTTTTGCACACTTTTTTCCCCCAGATTAAAGTGGCTTTGATGTCTAAACTTACATCACTCTGCTATTCGCACTCAAGAATATGTTTTAGTCACCTCACTTATTTCAAAATACAATTAACTGGAACATTTATGTTTATGCGCAAATGTCGATTTGATCACCGCAAAAAGTGTTCGAACTTTAGAGACACGAACACATTAGCTAACAGAACTACGCATATTTAACACGCCAAAACGAGAACTATAAAAGACGTACATTCGAAAAATCGCTATCGTGGGATACACTTTATTTAAATACCTCGGGTTAGTAGTCGCATACTGCCCACTCAGTGCCAAATCGACAATGAATTCCAAGCAGACTGGCTTTCCGCTACATGAATAACCCCGGAACAAGTCTGACTTCAACTCAGTATTATGTAACACCCTCAAAGTCAGCAAAAAGGCGTTTCCGCTCCCGTCACTCCTTACGTCGCCCTTATTTGCATGGGCGCCAGCCATTGTTTTCGGCTAGGGGCACACTTCCTCATTGCCCGAGAGGCCTGGGACCAAAGATAGCATCGCCGTGTTTGACATTCAGAATCCAGTCGTTTCGCATACGGTGAAGCCGAACCCCCGGGCATGCGCGAATAGAAAGCACTCGCGCCGTCACCGCCTGGAGTAGTGGCCTCGGAAGCCGGCGCAACAGTCGGAAATCCGTCCCCGGAAATGCAAGCGACCCGAACGGTCGAACTCGCGGGGCTCCCCCTCCAAGTCAGCTGTGACCGTCGCGCGCGGCGCGCTGGACTGTGAAGTTCGACCCGGGCGGATGCGTGCGGTTGCATATATATATACACCGCGGAACGGTTTCGTGCGTACTTAAGGCCGGACATGTAGCGTTACGAGAAGCTGGGGGGTCAAGCAGTTCTCTTTGCGTCTGTTTTGGGGAGCCTTCTTCTTCTTCTTCTTCGCACAGTGTTTTCGCTTACCTGTCTCCTCTACTGTTCTCTTTCCTCTTCCTTGTCTCCCCATCCCCTTCCCCACCTCATAGTGGACAACCGGGAGGCAAACACCGCCTATTTTTCGTTTCAGATTAATTCCGTCCGCAGCCGAGGCTACGATCCGATGGAGCCAATCAATAATCAGCACCAAAAGTGCATCGTCACGGCTAAACCAATCAGGCCTAAAAATAAAAACGCAGGATCACACCGCATTCCCTATGCGCGATTGCTTTAGCCGCGGTGATAGCAAACGCGCAAATGAGCAAAGAGGATCAGTGCCGCGACGATGCACTTTTTGGGGCTGCTTATTGATTGGCTGGACCCAACTGTAGCGCTGACTGCGGTCGGGCTTAAAGCGCGTGAAACGAATTATAGAGAGAAAGCCGTAGTGCTTAATTTCCTACGTCATCTACCGAGGGTCAGAGCGGGTCACGGATTGGACGACGATTGCCGCGTCAGCACTCGACTGGGGCTCGTGTTTTGACTTGTTGAACAGCGCCAAAACCGGAATAACATGGTGTGTTATGTGTCTGTATGTACGCGTTCTATATTCGCTGAACCAATTGTGTGCAGGGAAGGCCCAGTGACTCGCGCTCTTGAGTCTGTTTGGTCGGTCCCGGAACTCGCAGTGCCAGCTGCGTCCGAACGTAAAGTGAAATGAAGAGTAGATGGTGTCCGGCCTTGGGTAACATCTTTGCTTACCCTCCTGCTCTTATTATTATTATTTTTTTTAGCTCGCACCTGTTTCTGACGAGATGTCCTGTATAAGGTCGCGTACTTTCGAATGGTGTGTTCACTCGTACATTCTGACATTATTCCGTCCGCCCCGATGTCCAAGCCTTCGCGTCTCTTCACGAAAGTGACGTGATTCACGGTGAGGGTCGAGAACGTCGGGTCTAGGGTGCTGTACTACCGTGAGAATCTAGAAATCACTGCGATCTGCAATTAATTTTTTTTCAACAGTTTTACGTAGAATTTGGGTCGATGTATTCTCTTTTTTTTTTCGATATATCTTCCCAGATTTTCACGGTTCTGCTTCTCTCCCCACCCATCTTTTTTTTTTTAAATATTGATGTTTATATTTTTTGTAGTTACAGCACATTCGCTTGCCAGTGCGGTTTTTTCTGTTCAGATCGGCAACTACCAAATTACTAGACTATCACCTCAATCCGTGAGGGGGGGTATATTTTTTTTCCTTATATTCAAAACCATAAATAAACATTGATAACAAAATAAAAATGTCGAGGAGCGCGTGAAGGAAAGTCACTAACATGACATCACTGAACGTTCCGACCAACGTTACTAGATTACCTCAGTTGTGGAACTCCCACGGAAAGGGTACCCCACCTCACTCACTTCAGTCCGCCTCCCGTCGTTCGAAGCGCCATCTGGATTTTCGTTTACGAACTGTGTGTTGCATAGAGTACGGTGGAACGCCATCTAGACGTTGAGCTTCGAAACGTACGTATTTCATAGAATACACTGCAGTTACCATAGCAGCCGTCCGGCGCGTCGAACGACGGGAGGCGAGTCGTGGTGAGTGAGGGGGGTACTGCTCGTGCAAGCAGCGTCCATGAGCAGTTCCGTAACTGAGCGAATCTAATAACGTTGGTTCCTACATCCTTAACAGACAATTTCAATTCTTGAAATACAAAAATAAAAGATGTCTGCTTTCAAGTTTCGAAACCAGGCTTCTAGCCCGCGTTTAGCCTCTCTAGCATCGTCCTCGAGCTGGTTTGATAAATGCCAATGACACCGTTCTAAGCCATTTGACGTTGATGCAAAGGTGGGATGCCTCGTCGTATGCCGTTTGCTTGCTGTATTTCTTCTGACACCGTGTCCCACTTATCAAAATCCATGCTTGACGCAGAGCCGCCTTTTTGCTCTCGGTTGATTGCTTCGGGATGCGGCGCTGGAAACGGTTGAGTCTCCTGGGAGGCTGTTCGGGACGGCAGATCCATCTCGGGCCTACGCGATGTGTGACAGAGACAGACGTCATTATATGTATACGAAGAGTGAGGACCCGCAATTAGAGAAGCTGGTTGATTAGCTAATTCTTCAGATTGTCGCGTATTGCTATATTGCCTCTGGATGAAATACAATATATACGCTTGCGTGCGCGTGCGTGTGCTTGTTTCTACTTCACGAACAACGCTTGGATTGGCTGCATGAGCTTGTTGAACGCATCTTGCTACGACATTGTTATAATACGTGCTCTAGTTTGTCAGCACCGACAAGCTTTCTGGAGGTTCTGCTCGCACTGACGACAATCCGTGTCTTGCATGTTTCTCTATATGCGTTTTCAACTGCTCGCACACATGTAAACGTTTTGTTAGGAGAAAACATAAGCAGAGAAACCATCAAGCTGTTGCGTTCACACTGAACATTGGCACTAAGATGAACGTCATCGTCGCTAGGCGTAGTTGCACACTTTCTTGCTCCCGGTGCTCAGGCGTGTGCACAACAATGGAACAGGAATCACTTTATACAGGTTGTTAAACAAAGAGCTCACAAGAAGACATTACTGCTTTTTCGGTATTGACTCTAACAACATCGACTAAACCATATTAGAGTATCTGAAAACGCTAAATGTACTACGGCCATAGAAACACTGCACTATAAAAATACGCCCTCGCCATTGCTATAAAGTTCGGGCATTTACTTTAAAAAAAAAAACCAACGAACTATGTAGTTTTTAGGAATCTCTCAGAAGCATTGAGTTGCTTCGAGAGCTTCAAGAGCAACTCTAGGCCACTGGCAGACAAACATCCTGCGACATAAATAGTAGCCGCTAAATTCGGCTGTCCTTAAGAGATAAAAGGAAAAGAAGAAAGGAATAAAACCGTCTCTCCGTGATATTGATAAGCGGAAATGATTAGAGCGGACGATATGGGAGTCACCACTTCCTCATTCTATACCTGGCCCTTCATCGGCCATCCTGGTGAAGATCATCTCCGGTACGCTGCAGAGAAAGAGGCTCCAAGTGGTTCTTCGGGTATATATTAATGGCTTGTATAGAGTATCCGCTGCACGAATACGTGGTAACATCAGAATGTCCTGCAACGACGTAATTTAACAACAGCACGCCTTGCATTTAAGTGGGTTCTGTGAGGACCGCGGCATTTAACCGTCCCGGGATTCTATCGGGGGCACGTCGATCGTGACTGTATACAGTATACTCGATATATTTAGTATTATTTACTACTTCTAGTGGTAAAACAAGAAAGCGCTAGCACGTTTGACTTGTTCAGTGATTTGTTCTTCCTTGGATAAGGACGCGCACACCGTGGGATCAGTTTCTTTCATTCTACCTGCCTGTGTTCGTGTATTCACCACTGCCACCATTTTGCATGCGCATGCTCGTATAATCACCACTGCGTGATGAGCGTTAAAGACACGAGGTAGCAGTCGTACTGCACTGGCTAAATTTCTCATGTACAGTTAGAACCAGTGTCGCAATTCTGAAAAACCGACCTTAGGCCGTCTAAACTTCCAAGCTCTCTTTTTTTTTTTTTTTGCTTTGTTGCTGTACAAGCGCTTTATTGCAACGGGCTTTCGCTACAGTGGGAAAACTATTCAATTTGACGCTCATTGAAGAGTAAATAACAACACAAGCTTGGCTTGTTGTCAAAACACGAGATGCATTTACGATAGTTAAACTTAAATTGTTATTAACCACAAATAGGGTAAAACGAAAAAGTTAAATATCGCTTTTAGCACTAAACTATTAGGAAAAATGTTCGCTATAAGCGGGCCTGACTATGCATTGAAAGTCCTTCCCTTTAAGGCTTGATCGTGATCGCCATGTCTAACCAGCTGAAAAGCTGCAATCGCAGTATTCTTGCACGAAATAACTCAACTCTCCTAATGTATGTAAATCGCCACAGTTTCGATCTCAAGAGCGATAGATATATCAGTCTAAACAATGTACTCAAGTCCTAACCCGCTGGACGTCTTCGCATGACAAATCAAACACAACGGGCCCTCAATGTGCACAAGTCGGTTTTCTGCTAAGCACCTTTCTTGGAGTTCATTCATTCGCTGGTTTTGGTCGAACTGTCTATTCCCGGGCCGTACAAACTTGCGGTGCGTTCTGAGAGTCAAGGTAAAATGTGTTGTAAGAATGTTTACGTCGCGCAAGGCCACTCTGAATTGTAATATGGCGTTTTATTTTCTCGCTCAGTGGAAAGGCGATTCGACCGGTGCAGCAGGTTTGCTAATTTGGGGCCTTACGTGCTTCACGCAATTGCGCGCAGCGGTGCAACGCCCGTCCGCACAGCGATCACGAAGGAACGGGATACGAGCGCACGCTAAAATGGGACACGCATGAGAGGATGAAAACAATATTAAAAAATCGCGAATGAGAGCAATATATCTTAACGGTTAATCCAAAATTTAGAGCATATTTGTAATAAAAGTCTTGAAATGCCCGTAAGAAGGAAACTAAAATTCGCATTTACTGTATTCCGTTCACATGCACGAGAGCTAGAGGTCGCTGCTTTGAAGCGTCCGAAAGCACTGCGTTACACATGCAGCGGTTTTAAAGCCTAGAGCGCGCGCGATTTCTGCCTTGTCGCTTGGCTGCGTCTCAGCTTCAAGGCCGACCAGACTAGGTTGAGCGGCATGAGCGCTTCGCTGACGGCGGAACATCTGCGCCGTTCTAGGCCCAAACCTTTGCTGTATGTTCAGAAGCACGCTTAAGCGTGTCCTTCCGCAGAACGTGAGCACTGACGCGCTATGCGACATTTTGTCATAGTCTCAGATGTTCCCAGTGAGCGCGTGCTGCCATCGGCTGCTTGTAGCCGTGGCCTCGCCAGTATCAGACGGACATTGAGGCACCTAGTTCAGACACTTGCGTTTGAGTGCGTTTGACTGCGTTGCGTCGAGAACCGAAAGCGAGTCACCGGCACATCTGTACTTCGTATGAAGCGTGGAATCCAATTCAAGGAATCATCTTAGCACGCGATATAAGCAGCAGGGATGTCCTGGTTTCTCTCAGCCGCAACGCGGTCAAACGCAGTCAAACGCAACTGTCTGAACCAGGCTTAAGGGTGAACAGAGTATAATCTGTAATGCTCGAGTCGCACTAGAGCGACAAACAAAAACAACCGACACAGACAAGCCTCAAATACGTGCTACATGCACGCGATACCTTTGGTAGGCCTGCGATCTCTCGGGTCTCGTGATGTAAGCATGAGTGATTGCGAGCCTGCCAAGGATACATTCTAGTGCGTGTTGCACGTGTCTGAAGCTTGTCGCGGTGTTGGTTGTTTCTGTTTGTCGCTCCAGTGGGACTCGGGCATAAGAGTTCAGAGGCTTTTCAGCTCGCGTGCCATTTTAGCAACACACTTACCCGTTTACATTATATATATAAAAGATAAAACAGAAAGAAAGAGAGAGAGAGCGAAAGAGGGAGAGACAGAAAAATAAAAGTTTTTTTTTCTAGGGATTGGTAACGAGATGTAACGTTAGCGCTCCACCGTGCATCCCAAGTGCTCCAATCTCTAAAATTGACTGATTTAGTGGTTAAACATTTCGAGAAAAAGAAAAAAAACGAGACTGGGACAATAAGGGACGGATAAACACAAAGTAGTTTTGAGACTTTATGTTTGTCCGTCCCTTATTGTCCCAGTCTCGGTTTTTTTCTTTTTTCGAAATGTTTAACCATTATCAGCTCGTTTGCGCTCTTACCTTTTGTTCACTGATTTAGTGGTTTTCGATGACGCTCAGCAAGTTTTTAATTAGGACCATACGTTTATTTACACTAACTTAAAAGTTAATCAACATATTTTAGTTAATTATCCGACTTATCGTAACGATTATCATTCTATATAATGTCCCCTTGGGCGTATATAACTCACTTGCCCAAAACACATTAGTGTAGATTTTACTTTTTTTGAAAACAAATTTGTAAAGCATAAAAAGAAAGAAATATTTACATTTCCTGTATATACATGTATAGTGTAACTGTATATAGTTCTTCTCTTTTCAGAAACCAAAAAATAAAAGTACTTTGCGTCGCAAAAATACGTCCCCATGCGTCTGCTCGGTTTCTTAAATAAACGTCGCTGAGCAGCAAAAAGCCGCCGGTCCATATCTTGCGAAAAGGAATCTACTTTTTTTTCTCAAGTCATCCGCAGTATATTGGGGAATAGTAGGAACTGAGCTTTTCTTCCTGATCGGAGGGGGAGGGGGGAGGGGATTCCTCGTTATCTCTGAGCGGCATCTTATAAAATTGTTGACAAAGAGAGAGAGAGATAGAGAACGAGTGTGGAAGCGAAGTGGATCGGTGAGCGCACAAGCGGCTCCAACGGAAACTAGTCGTGCACGACTGCCTTCGCAACAGTTACGTTCTCCAGGTAAGTATATACGCAGTAAGCTCCGTTCACCGCTAAGCTGGTAGTGGTGTGCGAGTTACGCGCTTGCCGGACCAATCCACCGCCTCCCTTCCGTCACCTGGCCCGTTCTCTGCGCTCGAAATATGGGGGCAGGAGCGTGATCACGT
This sequence comes from Ixodes ricinus, assembly GCA_037355805.1. NCBI lineage: Eukaryota > Metazoa > Arthropoda > Arachnida > Ixodida > Ixodidae > Ixodes > Ixodes ricinus. The sequence goes on along the minus strand of JAZHYW010042430.1, from coordinate 60,989 downwards.
GGCGGAAAAACAGACCCGCGATTGGCCCAGCGAGCATGTAGCTTGCGGCGCACTGTCAGCTTAGCAGTGAGCGGAGTCCGGTCCCGCTGATGGGAGTGGCGGTTCCCATGGAGCGGGAGCCCATTCCGCCATGGCCGGGCCAGCCTTCCGCATTTCGCCGCGTGATAACGACCCTGGTGCGCACGGCTGTCGTGTCCAGCAAGCAGAGCAGCGGCGAACGCATCTCGCTTCTTGATGTTTTCATATCCGGTGCGCGCTCTCCTCATTAGAGACGAAATTAGGAGGAGGCCTTTCGCTTACCTGCACCCGCTCGTGGCGCTGTTTAAGCCACGCTCGCGCCAACGGGAGCTAAGCCAATTGTGTACACTCTGAATCAAGGCCTGAGGATGACTGCCAACCTGTAGGTATACCAGCGACTTCCGACGCTAAGCGGTGGAACACACACACACAAAAAAAGAACGTTGACTTGTCTTATACACTTGGCGTCAACTATTTCGTGCTATATTATCAAGGCCAGCGTAGATTCCACAGTGCAGCAACCCCGCATTGCTGCGAGAGCACGTCGCGCAACTAGCTTTGACGGAGTTATTGGAACACTGCGAAAGCTACGGTAGCCTTGATAACGTAGCGCAATATGATTGACGCCGAATGTATAGATTTGAACCCCTCGCGCGCTTTGTCGTTTGGGTGAGGCTCGTTGTGGGGAATGCTTCGTTATAATGCAAGGCCTATTAGAATTTTCGACGTGCTTTGCGTGTGCAGGTTGAAAAGGCGGAGCGATTTGTATGAACTCGTACGCGGTGTCTCCAGCCAAGAGTCCAACTTTTAAATGGATCTTTAGACAGCAAAAGGTTAGTCTTTTGGCGTCTGGTGTCCGCGATGTATCGAGGAACTTGAAGAGTGCAGTACGACTGTAGACCTGCGGTCCTCATAACACACCCCGGAGTAGTGATTACACAACCGCTGCGCGGTAAAACTCCATTCCTCATTTAAACCAACAAGGTCGAGGACTACGGCCAGTTTCTCTGTACACGTTTGCAAGTACGGCCTCAGGGCGCCGCCATCTTATTCAGTTGGGGTACGCTTGGGCGCGGCGTCGTAATCAGATTATGACGCGCCCAAGCGCACCCCAACATATTCGGCACATATCCCACCGGTTCCGTCAGCGTTACCAAGAAAATGAAGAAGCAGAGGCAACAATTAGCTGACAGAATAGACAGTTCAATTCTAGACGATTCCTGAACGAGATGTATTCAAAGGCAGCATCTCTGGTCAGTCATTCTCAAAACCATCTGTAAGTAAGCCCCACGATTCGCCCGACCGTCTCTGCCGCTTAAACTGCATGACCATCGGAACGAGATGTATTTTTCCCTTCTCATTGGATAAGCGAATTGAGGAATGATCACCGATTGACCATTGGGGTGCATCGTGGGGCAGAATGCTTTCATGCATTCCTGGGCGTTTCCTGGGGAGAAAGCGCAGACGATGTAAGAAGAAAGAAGTCAGAGAGAGACTGGTGACATCCCTGCATTGAACTTGTGTGATCTAAATTTCAAAGATCCACTGCATCTGTCATTTTTCTCTCATTAATTCATTGACGTCAACGAAAAACAAAACTCTGGCGAGCAACGGTAGTTATAGGCCGTTTTATCAGTGACCATTTGTAAATAGGCAACATATAGACCGGAAACTCTCAACATAGAGAGCCTCATGGTCGTAAATATAAGTAAAAAGACAACATGGATGTGCATTTTTTTTTACAACTACGACATGTTTATTTGCCCACCGAATTTAGACGTATTTTCAACCGTTGTGAAAACAGCCGTTTGAACCAGAATTAGCAACTGGTTGATCTCACGGGTTAGAATGGTTCACCGCTTATTTTAAAACTTAGCAGAGTAAGTTTGCAAGAAAACGTATACAGACTAGCTGGTTATAAAACATCTTATCAAAGCCCAGGATCAAGAAGGAACAGAGTAGTGGACGTCGTGTTTAATGTTAAATTTTTTCTCGTCTCAAGGGTTTAGATTATTTTGTAAGTGTTCAAGGTGCACCTGTACTTTCCACAAAGCATAAGTTAGATCTTAAAGTAGTCGCCGCTTTGAACCCTCAAAGCTAAGCAAACAGCGAGTTCCGACTCCTAAAGGGCGATTCACACAGTCACTTGCGTTGAGTCCGATCGCGTGCGAGGGTTGCTATGGCACCAGCTGCATCCGCTATAACAAAACCGGTTTTTACCCCGTTTTGTTGGATCCGACGCAGCTGTTGCCATTGCAACCCCGCACTCCGTCGGTCTTAACGCAAATGTGTGAATCGCCTTCAACGCACAACGCACAGCACAAGCCGAAGCGTTAGCTTTGGCGGACCGAGCGGTAGAAAGAGTGACCAAATATATTCTCCTTGGAGGGCGTTACAACTTCACCATGACACGTGCTTAATTTCTCTTCCGTCTAACTTGACGTCATTATCAAGAGAAAATAAATTATGTTTGTATAGCGTTTGGCAGACTTAAAGACGTTGCAGGCTTGAGAACTTAGACAGAGATGTATAATAGCGTGACGGGGGGCGAAGATTTAAGGAAAGAAAGATAACAGGTGCGATAGTTTCGGCAATATACACACAGAATTGATCAGCAAACAGTATAATAAAACCATTATGCACTCGTTTTGAAACGTTGTTACAGGCACGCGTCCCCATCACCTTAAACAAGAAGCTGCATATTTCAGAAAAATAAAGAAAAAAACCATCACGTTAGGATAGAACAAAATAACACGGGCAGATAGATGTTTCCCTGCGAGGTCAGAACCACCGGAATCGATAACTTTGGGTATAGAATTTTTCAGAAAGAAGGGTATGAAAATGCAAGTCCACATCTGAACTGCACGATATCGGTGTTTTCCCATTGTTTTCTTTGCTTGCGAAATGTATATGTATATAGCGTCGAGCATCCAACTCTGCCACCCATATTTGTACCGCGCATGAACACTTTCCGTCATACCGGCGGTTCTGAGGGCAGCCTATATGAACCGTACGAAAACGAAAACGCGAAAATTCGGCAACTGCTTACACGGGTAACTACATCGCGCCGCTTAACATTACCGGGATTTGGCGGAATACAGCTGCACTTCGTTCCCCATATTATGCTCAGTGCCGGTAGAGGGATGATCAGAAACGTTTGACCTGTCTGCCATGTGCGAGTGCTCATGAACAAAAAATATAGTACAGAGTATGCTCTCTTGCTCCCGTAGCTCAGCTCCGAACACAACTTGTGAAATAAAAAAAGACCAAAGGTACCCCCCCCCCCTCTTTTGTTATTTCTTGACCTTCATACCTTGTGAAGACTCCCAATGACTCTCAAGATTGTAAAGACTCTCATTCAGTTAAACACCTGTTTGGGTAAAGGGTATATACACTCACCATTGAAGCCTGGCTACGCATTTCGACCTAAGGCATAATGGTATCAGCACCCGTAGGTCCTCTGAGCTTCGAGAAGCAGGTACCGATCTGTAACGACGTCACGACCCCGCGCAGGGAGATAACCTGGTACCCCTCGGACAATACGTGTCAGGAGGTAACTCAAAGACACGGTTTCCGAGGACCCACATCGGCGACGAAGCCACGCTTCCGGCACGCGGCCGAGTGCCCCTCGAACGATATCCGGGATCCACCCTAGGAGGCTTGCTCCTCTAAACTTATATCTTCGATCAACTGAGTCCTACAAAAAAATGACTTGGGGCGCTTTTTGACACGTAGCATCGGTATGGTGACCTTTCTCTGACTGGTGTGTTTATCACGTCTTCAAAAGGGGTCCATCGATTTCCGCCTGCCGACGTGAAAAAAATCTCACGCTGTTGCCTCTCGCGACCCTGGCGGTGGCACAGCAGCGAAGGCGGATGTGGGGGACGCCTGTTTGGCTGCAGGTTGCTGTGTCCAGACAGTCAATGGAAACCAAAGCAGGCACGAGTACGGGACGCCCAGATGCCTCTATGCCTTTTTCCCGTCCCATAAGCGTAAATCTACATGGCTTTATGCCAAACCGCTTTGTGGAAATGAATTTGGCCACATTTATGGAATTCCTCGGTTCCAAACTAGGGTAAGAACAACAGGTTGATGCCATTCACTTTGACTTTAAAAAACGCTCTTGACCTGGTAATTCACTCATTACTGGTTGAGAAACGTGCACTCTATGGTTTCTCCTCATCACTTTGCGACTGGTTTAAAGATTACCTCTCAGATCGATGGAACTATGTAACTTACGGTGGTACAAAGTCATCTGCGTACAGTTCGACATCGGGCGTTTCGCAGGGTTCAAACTTATCACCTTTGCTTTTTAACATATTCGTGAGTGACATTAGCTCATGCATAGGTAATTCGAAATTTTTTACAATTCGCCGATGATATTAAGCTTTCGCGGACTATTTCTGGTATTTCTGATTGCGCAAATCTGCAGCAAGACATTACAGCACTGACAGGCTGGTGCAAACACAATAATCTGACTCTCAATCCGACTAAAACGAAACAAATATCTTTTTTTAAGAAACCATTCCCATATCACTTTTCAATATATCTTGAATAACTGCCTGGTTGAGCGATTTTCAGTGGTGCGCGACCTGGGTGTACTTTCAGATAGTGAATTAGAGTTTTCTAAACTTGTGGAACTTTTAACCAATGCATGCTACCGCACACTGGGAGCAATCACGAGAGTGACGCGCCACTTTAAGTCGACCTATTCTTGCTTTTTTACATCTTTATCAGTCGCTTATCTTGTAGAGGTTACTTCGCGAGCGTTATGTCGATTAGTTTAAACAAGAAAGATACAACGAAACTCGAAAATATACAAAAAAAAAGTTTTATGGACTGCTCTAGCTATAATCGCTACTTTAACAGGGAGATTCATTTCAACCATGAGCGTTTTTTTAAATATATTTTAAACCTTCATTATCTCTCTAAAAGGAGGCGGACACAAGATTTTTTTGTTTTTACAGAAATGTCTTTACGGCTTTATTGATTGCTCTGCACTAACCTCTCTTGTTTTTATTGCCGTGCCAAACAAGCTTCGCTCTCATCGCGTTTTTGGCTTCTCTGAACCAAAAAGCCTACGGCCCTTAGGACGTATTCAGTACGCTTTTAACACGTCAAATAAAGTGAACACGCCGGAAATAGATATTTTTTTTGCCTGTAAGTTTTAGCATGCAAGCACTGCTCAAGGTATATTGATCGTATTTTCTCTCCCCTTAAATCTATCAAACAATACAGGTATGGGGACAACCTTGGTTTCTGTGATGTATGTTTTTTTTTTTTTTTACATAGAGATTTGCATTGCTTTTTGGCATTATAGCAGGGGTGAGTACATGAAATACATTAAATTCTAACAAAAACATCGAAACACAAACAAACTTGTATATACGTTAAACACATCCTTCAATAGCCAACCTATTCCATTCTTCTATAGTTTTTGGAAAAAAAGAAAACGCAAAAACATCAGTACGGCAAAAGTAGGGTCGGATTTTGTTCTGGTGGTCCACCCTTCCCGATATATAAAAAGGTGCGTGTAAAAACATTTCTCGACTGATTAAAAGATGACTGTTATATATACTATCCTGTAAAAATTTTAACCTAGACATTTTTCTGCGTTCAACTAGTGATTCCCACTTTAAATTATTCTTCATGGTGGTGACACTTGCCCCGCGTTGGTAATCATTTAGAACAAATCTAGCACACTGATTTCGAATTTTTTTCCAGTTTTTCTATTAGGTTATTGTGGTGGGGATCCCACACAACTGCTGCATATTCAATACAGGGACGAATAAACGTAAAGTACAAAGTTTCTTTAATTTTGCATGAACCCTGTCGAAAATTTCGTAGTATAAAATTAAGCATCCGTACAGCCTTCAGAGTTATCATTTCCACATGAGCTTTCCACGTTGAATCGCTAGACAGAATTACACCCAAGTATTTTACGCTTGAGTTAGCCTGAATTATTTCATTATTTATTATGTAGGTTGAACCAATGGAGCTTTGCTTTCGAGTAAATCTCACGTGAACACATTTTTTAACGTTCAGATTCATTTTCCGAATTGTTGCACCACATTGAAATATTGTTGAGATCAGCCTGTAAGAAATTTACATCATTCGAATGCATTAATTACTCTATAAATAATACAGTCTTCCGAAAATAGTCTTATATTTGATTGTATTCCATTAATAATGTCATTTATATAAACCAGGAAGAGCAAAGGTCCCAGAACAGAACCCTGGGGGACACCAGATGTAACACCAACGTAATCGGACTTCTCACCATTTAGCACAACGCACTGTTTTCGTTCTCTCAGGTAGTCCTGGAGCCAACCTAAAACATTACTATCAATGGCAAGTAAGCTAAGTTTGTAATTTAACAATTCATGGTTTACGAGATCAAAGGCTTTTTTGAAGTCTAAAAACAAACAGTCTACTTCATGTCCAGTATCCATGGCGCCCGCCAAAAAGTGAGAAACGTCAACAAGCACAGTCACACAGGACGCTCCAGATCGAAACCCATGCTGATCTCGGATAAGGAAATTATCTATGTTCAAGTGTGTAATAAGATTACTATAAATCACGTGCTCCATACGTTTGCAGCATATGCACGTTAGAGAAATAGGTCGGTAATTTTCCACGCAGTTCTTTGATCCTGACTTGTGTTTTGGTACAACGTTTGCGATTTTCCAGTCTGCTGGAAGCTTTGGATCCCTTAATGATTTGTTGTAAAGCACACATAAATAGTTTGCTATCTCCACGGAACAATTCTTTAATATAAGTGGAGAAATATTACCAGGCCCGGATGATTTCTTTACATCAAGATCTCTTAGTAATAAAGCTATACCGTTGCACGTAATCTCTACGGGTGACATCCCGTGTTACATTACAGATCGCACAGTAGGGTAACAGATCGTCTTAGTAGCTTTCGAAAAAACAGACTCAAAGTAATTATTTAGACACGTAGCTTTGTTTTTCTCGTCCACTATCAGCTGGTCATTTAATAGAAGTGGAGGAACAGACGTATCGTCCTTCTTATTTGCCTTAACTGCCTTCCAAAACTCTTTAGGATGCATTTTTAGTTTTGCGTCTAACTTTTCGTAGTACTTCTCTTTTGCTCCCTAACTGCCGTTTTAAAAAGAGTGTCACTTTGCTCTAAGCTGGACCTGTTGGCTGCTCCCCCGTTATCTCTGAATCGTAGATAAGCTCTTCGGTTTCGCTTAATAATCTGCTTTACCTCTTTCGTCACCCAAGGTTTGTCTTTAGTTTTAGAAGATTGTATTCCCGAGGGAACGTAATTGTCAACAAGCTCGTGAACTGTGAACTTAAAGATGTTCCAGAGCTCATCAATGCCAATATCATCTGCTTGTTTTAAGAAATATGGTAGGAAAACAAACAATTCATTTCTTATGGCATCATAGTTTCCTTTGTCATAATAATACACTCTCCTTTCTTGACAGTTCCCTTTATGTACCATTGGGTGAGCTTGCGCTGCTGTTACCACCCTATGATCTGAAACACCAGGTATTACGCAAACGTTGTGTATCGCACCCGGCAAATTGCAAGAAGATCTAAAATGTTTAAAAGACGTGTTCCCTCTGTGACATATTGTGTTAAATCGAACATTTCTAGAATAGCATTAAATTTAGTATGAAGTGAGCCTCCTGAGCCATGGGCCTTGCCATTATCCCACACCAAATCAGGGAGATTAAAATCTCCACCCAAAAGAACATATTCCTTAGAGGCCTCGAGGATTATATCTGTTAGTTCTTCTAGAACTTCGCTGCCCTCGTTTGGGGGACGATAAAAAACACCTACTGAAATATGTTTACCATTAACAGACATTTGGCACCACACTGTTTCTATGTTAACATCCGGGATAAGTATCGGCGTGGTAGGAATATTCTTATCCACAAGAATGAAAACACCTCCACCATGCAGGTTTCTATCTTGTATACTCTATAATTATCTGGAAACACTTCGCTTGAAACCACAGTGGCATCCAACTAAGACTCTGTAGGTAAGACAATCACAGGTTTAATTGTCTGAAGTAAGCCCATGAATTTATCCACCTTATTTTTAAAACTACGGCAATTTATAACCATTACTGTTCCAACGTCCAAGTGTTCGTTAGAAGCGCTTTTTTATTTTGTTTTGATCTGCCATTTGAACCGGAACAGCCAAAGTGCACAGCGTAATTTGCAGAGTCATTCTGTATGGTGCCATATTGCGAGGATGATAATATACTTGATGCTAAGGGAACTTCCGGGGGTTTTCTTGGTTGTTATTTTGCGACCTCAGACATTTTCACTTTCAAGGTCAAACATAAAGCATTTGTCATCAATATATAGTCGGTTGGTCCATTCGCAGCTTGAATCGAGAGTCCTGGGTTTTTGCGAGTTCAACTAGCTTTCATCTTGACAACTGAACGGGCCTCGGAAAATCTTCACTAACGGCGAAGCCGCTATCTTTAAGTTTATAACCGGAAGCCCGTACTGAGTCTTTATGCTTGAAAAAGCAAAATTTCACTATGATTGGCCTTTTCTTATTTTCATTGTACGCGCCGATTCGATGCGCCATATCAATGGTTAGGGGATCTAGTTTTATTTCCATTTTGTCGGCGCAAAGTTTCAAGATAAGGGATTATGATTCCGCCCACGTTTCTTTATCTTTATCTTTCAGTCCGAAGAGTACGATGTATCATCTGCGTGAGCGGCTTTCTACATCATTACTGCGCGTTTTTAGAACAGAGAGCTCGGCGTGCGCAGCTTCCCAGACGTTGTTTTGCGTCACTAGCGGATCGGCCCTACAGACAGCGAGTTCTTTTTCCAGCGTGCACACACGTTCTGTCAATTCTGATAATTCTTTTTTGGCATTTGTACGCTCCTCGAAAAGTCCACTCACTTTCTGTCTCAGTGCCTCATACCTTGTCTCCAACTGTCGGAGGTCACATCTTGTTGATATTACATATGTAAATTGTTTTCTTTTATTTTTTTTTTCAAGGCATGTTTTTGTTTTTGCATCCTGTATTTTGTGTTGCTTGAACTCTTGCATGTATGCACTGGTGCAACCTCCTTTAGGCCCACGGGCTGTTGAGGGGCACCGCAAAAGTACCATATAAATAAATAAGTAAATAAATACTGGGATGCCGCGACGACAGCGACCCTCGCGTCCGTTGTTCGCCTTTTTCGCAAGCATTTCTGCAACCAACCGCCAGGATCGCAACATCCGACAGCATGACAGACCGGCTCCTGTGACGCAGTTTGTTGCCACTTCGGAACCACTTTCTCAATGCATAGAAGGAGGGTAAACAGACCTGTCGGAGACGCGTTCCAGACACATCGGCAACGATGCGAAGCGATCGGCCTTCGCGTCGCTTTGAGGCACAATTTAGCGAGCGCTGATATTCGCCCGCGCGCTCTGTCGCATCTCGAATCTCTCCCGACGGTCGCCTTATAAAAACGGAACGCTTGACGGAGGCCTTTGCCTCCCTCAACGGCTGACTAACGCCGTGGAAGGCTCGCACGGAGCTCCATCGCGCCGATGGCCTTGTTGGCTTTCTCACGCAGATCACGGGCGCCTCGCGGCTCGGTTTTCTAGGTCGCGTGTGCGGCCTGCGAGAGTGTCCAGGGTATCGGTCCGCGCTGTAGGCAGGCCGCCGGTCAGCCAGCCGTCCTACACCGTACCCGCCTACATGATACGAACGGGCGCATTACGCATGAAGTTGCCGTAAATCTCGGTGCGGCACCCGTGCTCCGTTCGCCCTCAACGCTGACAGCGCGATGGAAACTACATTCTTGTTGAATCTGTCATAAAGCCGTTCCCTTGTCACGTGATCACGCTCCTTCGCTTACCCCCGCGCGCGGAAAGCGGGGTCATGTGTCGGAAGGGAGGCGGGTGATTGGTCCGGCAAGCGCGTAGCGCCCGCCGCACTGTCAGCTTAGGGGTGACGCAGTGCAGGATACGAGTATAAGGGTTTGTACACACAACTGCGCACCGCGCGGGGAGCTGCCTGCCTGGCCAAGTTCTGGGCGAGGTAAGTGATGGCTATACGGCGTGGGTGTAGGCGGCGAGCGTTATTTGTTATACGCCTCCTGGCTAATAATAACGGGTGCTCTAGTCGAGGTGTGCTTGAGAACTCGGAGAATTTAATGCCTCGGTGTTTGTTTGTATTTATTTGTGCGTTGTCAAAAACGAACGGCGGAAGAAAGAAATCGCTGGGAAAACAGTGAGATTTTTTGTTTGTTTTTCATAGTCAGTATGGAGGCGCTTTTTTTCTTTCAATAAATGAAATAGAGTTGGCATTGAGCATGGTGCATGATGTCTGTCTAACTGAAAGAATACAAAAAAGAGACGACTCTGCTTTTTTGTCTCCCGCCCCTACTTGGAAGGAAGATGCCAAGCAGACAAAGGCGAATTTGAACGGAAACAACTTTATTTTACGTCAGCAGTTCATTTGACTTCCAAGCTTTTTGCCCTGTTAGCAAAGTACGAGGGAAAATAAAAGGGTAAAAAGGGGGAAGGGGAAAGGGTGGGGGGTAATGGGATCTGAATTTCTTGTTTTCTCAATTACAAATCGAATCTGTAGTAATGGAAGTTTATGACCTTACTCTACAATCACCAGTCTCGTGGTGCATTCTGTCGGTACGATGCAGATTAGGCACAGTCAAAACGCATAGTTGGATGCCAGAAAAGGAAGCTCGATCTGCATGACCTCCAAGTTTGAAAAACACCATAATTGAAACAAATGATAATGTCATCCATGTGAGGACTGATTTCTGAACTGCACGTGTGACCCTTGACGCGCCTGTCATAAGCCCGAACTGATTCCGCTACGTTCATGCAGACGTCCAGAAACTACGAATTTCGGGCGCGAAAGAAAACAACTGAAAGAATAAATTGGTTCAATAATGAAACCTGGGAAGTGAAAAATCGTTTTCCCGGAATACGTAAAACAGTTTCTAAAGGATTTTCTGCGCGCGTTTTGCTTGTTTGCTTTATTTCAGCACGATTACTTCAGTGTACACTCCGTGACACATATATCCTGTAAAACAAAGCAACGATTTGATCCGAGACGCGAAGAATAGCCGACCTCGACGAGGCGGCAGCTAATGTCTTCATTTACATTTCCTTCTCTCCTCTGCAAACAAAAAGACCCTCGACTTGTCCAGGCCGAGGGCTGCAGTTGACCGGGTATTGACAATGTCTTTCTCACCGGTTTCGATAAAAGGACCCCTGATATATTTACGACTCGTCCCGGTCGTTCCCACAGGACGACGGCAGCTGGTCGGGATGCAGTCCAGGGGACACGGACCATCGGCCAGCCTGGTTCCGCTGGCGGCGGCGTTGCTGGTCGGCCTGGCCGCCCTGGGAACCGCTCAGGAGAGCCGCTTCCTGAGCGTCCCCTGCGCCAAGCTGTTTCCTTCCATGGTTCCCATGCTGCGGCCCTGCTCCTGCTACCTGGTCGGGCCCCCGGATAACGGCACGGGGATCAACTGCGACCGAGTTGCCTTCCAGGTATGCGCTCTAAGAAAAGATTGACCGCTTTGTAGCGTAGCCGGACGGTTGATCGTATCGGGTTACTGATGACGGTAGCCGACGGCGCGTGTCATGCTTAGAAAATAGGTTCGTCTCCTTGACAAAGTACAGTGTCTAAACGCAGCTTGAATTCCTGGTGTTCTGTCCACGCCCCTGACTAAGCTGCGCAAGAATGTACGATGGATATGGCAAGTCAGTGTAGTAAAAGGCATATTTTACTCGTAAATGGGAGTGATAACATTGCGTAGCTTAGTTTCAATCAAACACAACCCTTTTTGCAGTGTTGAGGGGTAAACGAACTTCGTAAAATGTTAGCCGCTTCATGGTCCCAACAGAACGTTCGAAAGCGGTCAGAAGCATGCTGAAACGTCATATCAGGTCGTATGATTTACCGTTCGGCGCATAGCATTTCTGCGTGAAAAGCCTTTTACACTCTCACTGGCATCTCTGGATTATTCGCCGGACACTCTCCCGTACGCATAAAACCTCGAAAAACACCATCCCCGTATGTGGAGCGCAGTCGTGAATTACGTCGGTCTCTGACCACTGCAGTAATTTCGAAGTTACTAACAAAAATTGGGGCTAAAGAGGCTCCTCACTTCCTTCTTCATTCCTGCCATGGTCTCATCCGTGTTTTACAAATGAATCCTTTTAAATAAAAGCATATCGGCAGGTTTAGGACGGAATGATCTGACCTCCCCCCCCCCCTATTTCAGCTATGATTGAGGAGCTTTGTATTAAACCGGTTTGTACCAAAGCGCTTTGGTACAAAAGCGCTTTAGAGTGTTTCTAACGTCGTGCGTGCTGTGAATTACATCAAGCATGAACGAGAATACCGTCTTCAGCTCTTAGGTTATCGACATTTTTCCAGTCACAATATCGCAGTACCAATTGTCCTCGTTGTCGCTTGAAAATCACGCTTCGAGGTACGTCCGAAGATACAGTATACGTAGGGTTGTTCGTTTTCGGGTTTTATATTTTCTTAAATTCGGGGGTAAAAATCGGGTGCTATTTCTCAAGCTGATAATCGGGGAGAAATCTGGTTTTTTGTGGAAACATGCCGAAATTCGGGATTTTTCGGGTCAAATTTCTACATGTACTCAGTTTTAAACTCGTTTTCGTTTTTCTTTTTTTTTTTTTTTTAGCGTTTCACGAGCTCCTTAACGCTAACGCGTTAAACTTATAGGGTCTGTTTCAAGCTCAGGGTTTTCCAGCTCCGATCGTCGTCGGTCGCTTCGAGGGAAGCACCCCCCATGGAATCCTCCTTTCCCTCGGGTGTCAACAAAAACCCCGACCGTTCGAGGGACGGTCGTCTTCGATCAGATATTTCGCTATAGAAATAAACTTGTTAAGTTTTCCTGATCTGTTTACCCGACTGACTGGCTCGGACGTTGTTGCGTGAGACAAGTTGAACATCAGCTCGATGTCTATGCTACCCGAGAGACCCTGTGGGGCGTCGACACTTCAGCGATCGAAGGGGGATTTATAGTTCATTTCACAAGCTGCGTGCAGCAGGGGCCGAAGCCACCTGCACAGCGGGGGACGGAAATGTTTCTCCGAGGCCCCAACGCCTATTGTCGCTTTTCCTCAGCCGGCCTCCGTAGAATTCCACGTTGAGTTAGGCGCGCTCGTTGGACGGTTGGTTGAGAGTCGTGTAGCGTCCACTGTGCTGCACGCAGCTTGCGAAATGAACTATAGGTCACTGTTGTCCCGAGGTATACAGTCAGCGTGTGTGCACCGCAAATTCCGTGCGGCGGCAAATGAATTGGTTGGTTATGTGGTTTTGGAATTCGGGGAGAAATCGGGTTTAACCCAATTCTCCTGAAACATGTTCGGGGTGTAAAAATCGGGTAAAATCGGGTTTTACCCGAAAACGAACAACCCTAGTATTAGGGCTGGGCGTCGATTAAAAATTTTAACCCGATTAATCGCCACCCTTTAATCGATTAATTAATCGATTAATCGGTTGCGTTTATTTTTATAAATAATATATTAAAAAGAATGCAACAACTCGTCTTGCCTTTGAAGACTTATTTTACTCTCTGTTACACGGCGCAAAGGACATTTAGAATTGAGAATGCATATAGTTCAACAATTCAAAGACTCGCTTTTTTTTGCTCCAGCTCCGAAGAGAAAAAAGTTTATCCACATTCTCCGACAGGAAGACAAGAAGTCAGGGCTTGGGTGATGCTTTCTTCTTTTTCAGAAAAATGGGCCTCGATGAGAAGGCGTTGATTGTTCTCTGCGTTTTGGCGGATGGTCCTTGCTGCAGCGGCGTACATGGGCACTTCGCTCGTAGGTGATACTGAAGCGAACTTACGCTTCCACTGTAGGAAAACGGCTTTTTGCAGATGATGCAGTGGACTTCCTTCGAGTTAAAAACTTCACCACTAGAGTTTACTTTAAACCCAAACTTTCCAGCGAGATTGCCTTTCATACTCGTGAACTCGTCCATTTTTACGGGCCGAATACTGGAATAAGTAACCATGGCGTTGTTTGCTTCCGAGCTTGTTTTTCTGCTTGTTTGTCTTGCCTGGGCAGGATGTGTAATAGATCCTCAAGACGTGAAGTTTTGCGGTCGCGCGGGGATCAATTGCGGGACCGGCTTGTTCGTCTGGCCTCGGTATAACTGTAATGTATATCCTGGAACACGTGACGCTTCGCGAGCGCTAGAATTGAACCTTGCTCATAGCACCTGGCTGGGAACGGAAAACCGCTTGGGACAGAACGACCGGATACACGCCCCGCAGCGTTTTCTTTAAGGGAGGGGAGGGGGAGGGCATGAGTCACCCCTAGTTCGGCCAGGTCGTCCAGGATAGAGCCATGCGTGTGTTGTTGGGACCGCGTGGTTGTCCGGCAACTTGGTGTGCGGCAGGGAGCCGAGCCAGGGCAGGAACTCATGTGGAAGCCGGAATCGGGAAGGACCAGGGAGCAGGAGTGGTGTCTCTTAATAACTTTTTATATGTACATATGGACAAGTTTACATCATCTGACGGGAGAACACTAGAGAACACTCGAGAACACTATGAGAACACATTGTAGCAGCGGCCTGCTGCTCATTTTATAATGTCACATGTCCCCAGATCCCTAGTAGGGAATCCCCATCGTCCCTGCCTTGACCAAAACGGCGTGGTCAGTCTTCGCCACGTTCAGGCACGCCCCTTCCCTCTCCCTCACACACTGCCACACGCGTCACGCACACCAGGGCCAGACGTCCTTGGCCGCGGTGTCGCCGGTCAATCGTAGCGGACAATGGTGCCATCGAAGTCGAGGGAGGCGGAAGACATCCATAATTGCAGGCGTCCTGGCTTCCGTGTGTTAGGGGATAATCCCATGGGCGAACTAAGCTGGGGAAATTGAGTAAAGCCCCCTCCTTTGTCGAGGACGTCCCAAGGCTGCCGGGTCGCCGTGCGTCGAGGTCAGACTGCAGAAGCAAGGAGAGGGGCCGGACGGCAAAGACGGCCAGATGACACTGGCGTGGGTCAACCCGATGATCCTTCGGAGAAGGTCACGTCGTCCCCGTGTACCAAGGTGCGTGGGCGACTCCACGGCGCCTCTCGCTCTGTCTCCGGGCGCAGCTGACCTTAGCCACCTGGCGACGATGCTCCAGGGCGTTCACCCGTGCCGGTCGGTTTGGAAGGGCAAGGTCGTCTCCGGAGGCCTTTCGCAACAGTGTCCAGTTGACTTCTTTTTGAGTACCGATTAAAAAACCGATTAACCGGTTAAAAAATTTGATCGCGATTAAAGCCTTAATCGATTAATCGAAAGTGGTGCTTGTCTTTTACAATTTTATATATCTCGAACTTTTCTATGGTCATTTTTTTAATAACTTTGTTTTATTGCCATTGAATTTTCTTATAGGATTTTCATCAAGTGTGTTTCGTAACAACATCCACAGTCTGTTTTTTTTTTACATACTTTTAGATACGGGACGGACGGTTTAAGCAATCTCATCCTGTCTTCAGTTGCGCTTTTCTTACTTACATTGAACAACGTCGAGATCCAGTCTTTCGAACTTATTGTCATTAATGTGGCATGTTCTCCGCAACAAAATAGAAAATACACTACACATCAAAGTGTGACAATGATTCGACATTCCAGAGATGCGTGAATTCGGCCGTCATCTGTCACTCTCTACCGCGCCCTTTAGCCCCGCAAGAACGAGAAGTCAGATCAATTGGGAACAGGGGGCAGTCAGGCCTTCGCGAGATTGTGACGTAATGCCATACTTTGGTGGCCCCAGCATCGGGCAGAAAGGAGCACATCAGTTCGTCTTGCCTCGCAGCACGTGTCAACCTCATTCTTGCCCACAACATCTGTGAACCCATCTACCGTCGGCGTCACCAATAGACACCAATCTTCGGGCTGCACAGTCAATGATCACGTCACTAGCAGATCGCTCGTCGCGTTTCTTATTCGTCAGAAAGAGAGGAGAAGGAATCTATTTTATATACATATATATTTAAACTGACCAGCTCGCGACTTGCTTTCAATACTAAACCAAAGCTCAAACTCTCTCGTAAACTCTCGTCAACTATCTCATTAGTTAAATCTAAATGTTATATGTGTAAGTCTCGAACGTTTTTATCTTCTTGCATGTTGTCAACATCGTGCTTAAATGTTAAAATCACTTGTTTTCTTGGTATTGTTTTGTGAGCAAAAATAAGAAACCAAGTTATGCTACGCATATCATATGCGTGTATGTACCGTTGAGACGGAGTCACACTGCTTATACATCATATAAAAGAGAGCCTGCATACAGATTCGAACGCGAGTCACCTCGAGATCCGTGCTTCGAATGCCGCGTGGCAATGAGTTCAAGGAAGAAACTTGGTACGCGGCATTCGAACCTTGGATATCGCGGTAACTCGGGTTTGCAGACTGTCTTTTGTATGATGCATATAGGCAGTGTCACCCCAGCTTTTAGGGCACAGGCCCTAAAATGAGTTTTTATCGCAGTTAATTGTGCGATTTAGGGGGCGCTGTTCTCATGCCAACGGTTAATAACAAAATACTCATATAGCAAAGGGCCGACGTGCCCGCAGCCCAAATGAGGCTCAATGCGGAGAAGCGCCGTGTAACCGAAATTCCGGTTGCACGTCAAAAGATCCTCAGGTGGTCCAAATTATTCCTCAGTCCTGCTGGGACGTGCCAGAAGCCTTTTGTTGGTCTGGCACGTAAAAAGTCCAAACTTGGAGGTTGAAAACAGAAAAACAGCCCTCGCACCACAATAACGTCAAGCTATACACTGCTGCCTCCCTTATCTCTACACCTGATAACTCACCATCTATCCCACTTTGTCCTCCGCAGGGCAACTTCCCGCTGCTGCCGTACCGCCAGCGCATCCACCGGTTCTCGCAGCGCCACGCGGGCGTCCAGGACCTCGAGGCGCAGCTGTTCACGGCCAGCGGCATCCCGTTGCGCGTTCTCGACCTTTCCCACAACCGCGTCCGACGACTCACGGACCGCATGCTCGAGGGCGTGCACAACACCCTCGAGGAACTGCACCTGGGCTTCAACCTGCTCGGCGACCAGCTGAGTCCCGTGTTCGCCAGCAACGAGCTCCGGAGGCTCAGGGAGCTCAGGCTCCTCGACCTCTCCTACAACCTGCTCCAGGGCATAGACTCCGGAGTCTTCAAGGGCATCGAGAAACTTGAGGCACGGTTCATATTGTTTCATAGCGATAGCTGTCATGTAGGGCGTTCGTCGCCGTGACGTCAGGGAGTCATGTGACGCCACGATGTCGCCTGACATCCTGATCTCACGTGACGTCATGATGTAACGTGACGTAACGGTGTCACGTGACGTTAGCGTTCCAAAGCATAAAGTTCGATAAGGTACGTCCTGCGTAACTGAATTTTTTTTGCTGTTGTCGTTTTGTTACGCCAGTAATTGTGAAATTTGCAGGCTCGTGATAAAACCCCGTGACATGGGAGGACAGAAAATAGACGGACTGGCGGTCAACATAGTCCATCTTGAAAGTCCTTATAGTTTTTCGGAATCGTCAGTCACAGCTCTCCAATATGGACCTACTGAATTTCGCCTCTAACGTTATATTTTCTTTAAAACAAAACAAGAAAAAAAAACGAAGAAGCAGGGCGTGGGTAAGTAATTCTACCGCAGCCTGTGTTTATATCCTGTATAAAGTAAATTAGCAGAGTTAGCTATAGGTCTTGTCGATTTACTTCGAACCACTGCCGGTTACAGCTGTTTGTTTTAACTGATAGAAACATAGGCTGCAGCATGATCATTGATGTTAGTCACGTCCTCCTTTTCTTGAGTTGTCAGTTACCAGAAAAAATCTTTTCTGGAAGACAGGAAGACAATACGGTGCTAAAGCTCGCGTCCTTTGTCTGTAAGACAAAGGACGCGAGCTATCTACATACGCAAGAAAATTAAACGCCGTGTAAACTCGACTCCTTCGGAATTTCAGACACGAAGTGAATGTCACGAACAATAGCACGGACAGGAAACACTGATTCTAAGCAGTACCGCGTCATGAAAATTGTGGCATTCGGTACCACCGGCCATCAAAATACGGAAACAGACGTGGTCCGGTCCCTCGAGTTTTCGGCGACCGAGGTCGCCCGTCGCTCGCGTGCCGCTACGACGAAAAACCAAACATTCGTTACGCCATGTCGACGGTCGCACCTTCGCCCGCCGCGCAGTGCACGACACCGCATAATGGGACCCGTGCCACATCATCCCCCGCGCGAATGAACGAGGCGGTTTCGCTGGAGCTGCAACTGCCAAAGAGGAAGTCATTCTAGTCGAACGTATTGTTGCGGCAAGCGCTGGCTTTTGTTGCAGAGCGGCCGCTTATTGAGGGACCAGCCTCACATGGCCGCATTGTCGACGGTATGTCAAGGTAGGCTCGTGACCAGCTAGCGATAAAGGGCAGCTCAACGAGGACATTAACAACAGCACGTGATGCAAGCGCATAATCCATGAACAATCATCGTCGACGGTCCCGTTCGTATAAGCTTCTGAAAAGTCACTTTAGCTGTTTAAGGCCGGTCATGTGGAATATTCTTGTACACACGACTTCGTAATAAGCCCAGACATTCATTCGTGCGAACAAACGAGTGGCACGAGTCAGGTGCCCAAATTAAGTAGAACTATGTGTTCGAGGCGTGGAGGTCATCGTGATTCGGCGACCCATAAGATGTCTGTTTAGAAACTCGTAAGGCGAGCTTTAAGTGTGCCACGGCCGGTGAATCGAGCCACCGTGACTCTGCAACTTTAAAACAAGAGGATATAAGCTCGTTTGATCCTAAAGGTGTGCTATATTTAATTATATATTTTTATCGGTGTATTGAGCTAGTGAACTGTGGGCTGAATACGAGCAAGCTTAATGCAGAATCTGCACCTGAGGGCGTGCGATTAGCGCTCTAGTCACTCTATGCACCAGCACTTTAGATGAGAACGTTCGAGTGGGCCTTTCTGCCGACGTCCGCGTTGTGGGTTATCGTAATTATATAGGGCTCGTTATCTGCTGCTAAGCATCCTGCGCTACGTGTCGTGAGCTCCCGAAGGCGCGCTAGGCGCCCTAGACGTCCAGGCCGTGAGGGCTCAAGGACAAACTGAGCAAACACCAGAAATGTGTTTCGTTACTTCAGTAGAAATCAGAATGTTAATTGTTTCACACGCTGCCACACACGTAGACGTGGGTCTCTGAAAGATAGTAGGGCCTCTTATGCAGACACTTTCATCTGTATTTTTTTTTATTTATATTTTTACGCTCTGCAGCATACTTTCACGTCACCGAAAAAATAAAAAGAAGGCACGTTTCTGTTGCAATTCTTATTTTGCTGGTAGGAAACTAGGAACAGCTAGACAACCTCAATGTGACGTTCACGGAGACACTCAGCCGTACATAAAGAGACATCCTACCTGTTAATGACGTCAGATTTGTAAAATTCATTAGCACATGTATACCTAGGGTGTTCATTTTGTTTGTTTCCGGTCTGTTATGCGCACAAAGAACATTAACATTTCGTTTCTGTTATACGTATGCAGCAGAATGTATAGTACATCCACGGCCCTTTGATGAGAGGCTCCTTTCATCAAGCGGCCGTGATACATCATACAGGTATACGTTTGGAGAATCTTGTTTTAACACGCCACCAGAGTTTAATCTACGCCCTTAATGCCCAAAAACAGGCTGCGCAAAAAGAAATTGCATTTTGTGACTGTGATATACATACAGCAGTACTTATAGCATGTCATACAAGTCAGTGGCGTCACAAAGGGGGGGGGGGGGGGGCGGGGCGGGCCGCCCCGGGTGCAGGGCTCAGGGGGGCGTCGCGGCGGGCAACGAGGCGGGGGGGGGGGGGGGGGTCGCGGCGGGCCACGCGCGAGGGCGGAAGGGGGGGGGGGGGCGATGGGCCACGCGTTAGCGGGGGGCGGGCGGGTTACCGCCCCAGGTGCCGCTGACCCTCGTGACGCCACTGATACAAGTATATGTTCGGACAATCATGGGTGCACAGATACCGAGACTTTAAGCTTGTCTCCCGATGCCCAGAGGCAGACTCCATAGTGTCTCGATCTGGCGCAAGAATTAAAGGCCCAATCAGTCCGGACATGAGCTGCTTCGCGATTGGCAGCCGAAATAGCACAGCGCCCATGATGAAGCTCGTATTCTTTTGATTTTCGTAAACTGCGAGTAATTACTCCTGTATGCTTGTATTTGTTCAGTGTGTTTAATGTCACGCCATTACCCTGATTTGTGCTAGTGGGAACTTTAAAGCGAGCATCCTACGTAGAATCGTATTGCAAACTATTGCGAATTTAATACTCCCCTTTGCCAAGAGAAACGAAAACCGCGTTATCTGTAACTCTTCTAAAATATGTATTCAGATCGAGTAAACGAACGACGGCGCGGTATTTTGCCTGCGATCGCCCGACGTCCTCTATCCAGAAGGACACACGCGCGAAGGACATACGCGCCTCGCTACCCTCCTTTTGCGACAAGCTGCGTCCCCTTGGAGGTCATAGTGGGACGCGACGCGCTATAATAAAATATAACCGGAGATCCACCGTTGCTAGAGGTCGTCCGCACGTACACGTGACTGCCCGTCCTCACTGGGACGAAATCCAGGTATGTTCCGCATACAAAATGTCGTTCAGACGAGGCTTTTTTGGCGCAAATAACGAGAATGATAGTGTAATCTCACGACTCCGAGTATATGTACATGTTTGTTTCTATGCGAGCGATGAGTCGGTGGGATATGATGACCTTTCTAAGTGCCACTTAAATTACTGACGGTGTTTTTCAAGTATTCTACAATGTACTACTTTCACGTGTGCGTGCGTGCGTGCGTGCGTGCGTGCGTGCGCGCGCGTGTGCGTGCGCGTGTGCGTGTGTGTGTGCATTTCTGCTATGTGCCCACTTGGGTATTTAAATGCATGTCATTTTGGCTTAAGTGTTGCATAGGAATTGTGGACGCAGATGTTTGAAGGGTCGAGGCTAGTCATCTGAGCAAAGATATCACAGAAAATAATTCAATATTTCCGGTTAAATTTATATTTTTGGCATTGTATCAAATGAAATAACAGTTCCGGAAGCGTTTGGTACCTGACATATTTGTAGAAACCTGTAAAAGCCCATGGCAGTCACGCAACGTTAATGGTGGCCTTGGCAACTTTGAGGGTCATCTCAATACTGTATACCTGCTCTTCGAATTAAAAAAAAATTACTAATTCTTAGCGAAAAAAAAAAACGTTACAGCGTTTTACGTTATATAGATGCTCCAAAATATTTAAGATATGTTTTCTTTTTGTATGTTCTTTATTTTTATGCAGTGATAGAGTGCAGGCGAGCTGGTAAGGCCCGCTTCAGACGGGGCAACTTTTGCAGCAATTTTGAGGTTGCTGGCGGGTTGTTCCCTAGCTTTCCCTAGATCGACACGAATTGCTGAGATCGGGTCCGGCTCGAAACGGACGAGCAACTCGAGCCGTTTGAAGCGGCAGCAGCCAATCAGGGACGCGATGTTTTCACGTGACACCCCCGTGGTGGTGATGATGACAGCTAAATACTTGGTTCTGGTTTGAAATCGATCGTTTTTGGAAATAAACCTTTTCAGAAAGATGAGTTAGTGTTCTCAACGCTATTCAAAGATATAAAAACTACGTTCTTAGTACGTAGCTGGGCGTCTAAATAGTAGAAGAAAATTCAAAGTGAATGATGATGATAGCAAGTCCCAGCAATTCGGTTGCTGCGTGTGAACGCGGACGACCCGTGTTGCTGGTGTTGCGACGTCAAGTTGTTGGGTGAAATTGCTCCGTCTGAAGCGGGCCTAATGAATCGACACCATGTAAACCCTGAGATGGGGAACAATAAAAAAAATATGCACTATTTCACACATTCCAAACAATAACGATTAGACGCAGGCACGTATCCACGGGGAGGCCCATGGAGCCCGGCCCCCCCCCCCCGAAATCTTACATTTTGCTGGGACCTCCTCTCCCCCTCCCCCTCATACAGCATTTTGTCATGGGCGGCCCCCCCTCCCCGAAACAAAATCCTGGCTACGTGCCTGATTAGACGCCTCACTTTATTGTATTTGTGTCATTTCGGTGCTAACTGGGCCAATGTACATTTCAGGTTCTCCATATCAACGGCAACAACTTTGAGGAAGTTCCGTCGTCCAGCCTTGTGGACCTCCCGGCCTTAACCTGGCTCAGCCTAGACGAAAACCGGATCGAGCACGTTCCCAAGGGCGCTTTTCCGCACCTTTCGTCACTACAAACCCTTAACTTGACGAGCAACAAAATCTCCGTCATCGAAGACGGTGCGTTCGCCACTCTGCCATCCGTCCACATCCTCCTTCTTGCGGGCAACCGCCTCAAGACACTGCCAGGGAGTGCGTTCGATGGCCTCAACCGACTTACGACACTCGATCTTTCGAACAACTTCATGGTGCACATTCCCACAACCACGTTGCGTCGCCTTCCGTCGCTCAAAATGCTCGCGATGAGCGCCAACAAGATAAGGACCTTCAACGGAGCCCTGCCGTCAGACTTGAGGTCTCTGGAGTACCTAGACCTCGGCAGGAACGAAATATCTCAAATCGAACCGGGAAGCTTCGAAGGTATGAAGAGCCTGAAGGTTCTGAAACTAGACGTCAATCAGATTCGCAAAGTGGACGCATCTACTTTCCGAGGCCTCGAAAACCTGGAATCCATTCACTTAAACGACAACCAACTTCTCGTTTTTCCCTCCGCACTTTTGAGTTCGCTTCAGAAGCTTCAAAAAGTGCACCTGGACTACAACAGGATTGCGGTGCTTTCCCCGGCGGTCGTCAGCCCTGGTATGAACATACGAGAACTGTCCCTGGCCTACAACCTCATCGCGGAAATTCCTAACGGAACGTTCAAGAGTTTTCCGTCCCTCGAGACCCTCAACCTTCGCGGAAATAAGATCAGCACCCTGTCTTCCGGGAACTTGGGTGGCTTGCAGAAGTCACTCATGGCTCTGGACTTGGGAGACAACGGCATCGTGTCAGATTCGCTTCAGCTGGACTTCCCCAACCTGCAGCTTTTGAGCCTGGGAATGAACAAGTTGACCGCCCTTCCCTCCAGCGCCTTGTCTGCTCTCAGGAAGCTCAAACGTCTTGACCTGAGATCAAATCAGATTCGTGATCTTCCAGTCGGCTCCCTCGCGGCGCTCCGTGAACTGCAGTTCCTTGATCTGGGCTATAACAACATTGCGGAAATTAGGTTCGGCGCGCTTTCAAATCTCGTCGATCTTCGCGAGCTCTCTCTCACGAATAATTTTATTAGGGACATGAACTCTAAGGCTTTCGCAAACCTTACAAACTTAGCGACACTCGACTTAAGCAAGAATCGGTTCAGTAATATTCGGACCGGGACGTTCGACAACCTGCCCGCGCTTCGGAAACTGCAGCTGCAGGAGAACGAACTCAATTCTTTCAAAGCCGAACTTTTTACGAGGGAAACGGGTATCGAAGAGCTTGACCTGAGTCATAACCAGATAGCATATTTGTATCCGGATTCATTTACGATGCACCAACGACTTCGAAAATTAGATGCTAGTCATAACAAACTATCGTTTTTCCCGAGTGAAATAATTCGATCGATTTGGTCTTTAGAACACCTCAGTCTCGGTTATAATAAATTGCATACTTTGGAAGACTCTGACTTCGCGGATTTGCCGAACTTACGGCACCTCGAGCTGCAGCATAACCAGATCAGCGGCGTCGGCGACAGAGCTTTCCAAAACTCGACACAGTTGCGCCAAATTCAACTTCAGCATAACCAAATTTCTCAGTTGGGTGACAAACTTTTCCAAGGAATTAGTCAAGTTAACCTAGATTTGAGCTACAACCACCTGAGTGCACTCCCTTCGGACATATTCAGCCGCCTCAGGGATTTTAAGCTGGAGAGCATCAATCTTGCTCACAATCAGTTCAGTGTGTTTCCTACCCTAGCTCTCAGGAAGCAATACTCTTTCCTTGAAAGAGCTAATTTTTCTAATAACAACATTGAAGACTTCCCATCGAACGCCGACGTCCTTGTGAACATAAAAGAGTTAGATGTCTCCAACAATCCCCTTTCTCCCAATGCCCATCACGTACTCTTGGCAGAGCCAAAAAGCGTTCGATTTCTGCACTTGGCCAACACCGGAATTAGAAGTTTGCCACTAATTGAAAGCCCCTTCTTGCGGCTGTTGAATCTGTCGGGTAACGCTATAACGACGATTAATTCCGACAACTTTCAAAAGACGACACTCTTGGAAGTTCTGGATCTTTCCAACAACGAGATACCTAACCTTAGCGTCAGCACCGTCGGCGCCTGGAACAATCTCGAGAAGTTGCGAAAGCTTGACATTTCTGGAAACCCCATTGCATACTTAATTAAGGGAGACCTAGAGGCCCTCGGAAGTCTCGAAGAATTCCGGTTTTCCGGGCTTCCCAAGCTAAGCCAACTTGAGTGCGAAGCCCTGATTCCTTTGTCGAAGGTGTCGAAGATTGATTTGTACGGATATCCCAGCCTTCAGTCTCTAGAAACACGGAAGTGTCTTGAACCGTTTGAAGGTCTTGAAAGTTTGGGGATAGAAATTAAAGATCGCATGTTCAAGGACCAGTTGCAGAAAGCCTACAGCCCACGGCTCAACAAGCTTTTCGTCACAGGAAGTAGCATCACCGGCCTGTCGTCGAGTGCCTTCGCTGGCATCCGAAGTCCAGAATTCCGAGTCTCTATTTCTGGTACAGGTATCAGCGACCTTCCAACGACCATTTTCCTTCCTTTGCCGCTCTCCACCAAGCGTATTCTCACTGCCGATTCCAATCAAATCAAAAGAGTGAGTACTCAGCTTTTAGCAGCAATCGACAGTAAACAGGCTGTCCTGAGAGTAGGAGGCATCCAACAAAATCCTATAACTTGCGATTGCAACTTGCTGCCATTTTGGCGCTGGATCCAAGATCACCAGGGACTGCGTAGAAAAGACGGCAAGCAGTCGCTCGTCAATGTAGCATGCGTTCACCCACATCACTTGAACAAAATCCTCGTTTCAAACCTCCAAATGGACGACCTCTTCTGCGATGACGACAACAACGACGACGAAAACGAGGAGTCACCGGCAACTCCCCGCCGTCACAAGACGACCACGGGAACCTCTCCGTCGCGGAATCCGACGACTACGAACATCCTACGCAAGACAACAGCGTACCGAAACGAGCCTGACATCATTTTCGAAGCGCCCACGACAACGCGTCCACGTCCGGCCGGCGGACAGAGCGTCCTCACGAAAGTGGACACGATGATTATCGGGATTGTCGCTGGCGTCGTGGCATTCGTTTGTATACTCATCATGATCATCTGCATTGTGAGACTTCGGAGATCGCGGCCTCGCTACACGTCGGGGCCTGTGCCCGTCGTGAACGGCCACGTCAAGTGCACGTGCCTCAAGCCCCCGCCGAGCACGTGCACCTGTTTCCCGCCATACGCAGTGCCACTCTCCTATCATCCGGGTCCGAAGATGATGGGTCCTCCTTCCATGTACAACACCATGTCCAGGTCGACCGCATACTTTGGTGCCTACGAGAGCGACGTGGACCATCGGTGATACGTGTCAAAGGAACCGTGAATGACGTAGAAGCTCAAGAGACCATATATGTGCGTGTACGCCACCTGTGACTTTATGTAAATGGTGTTGAATATTGCGAACAAATGACAGAGTGAACTGTGTACAGACCAGAATTGGCGATTCGCACAAGTCGTTAGACATATTTCATGCACCTCGCTGCCACTGAACACCGTTTGCTTGAAAGTATTTGTTGTTCGATGAGTCAGTGGAGGATCTTGTTAGGGTACCAAATGTTACGGGACGTTCTACGGATATTATTACTCATCAACTGTCAGTGTGGCCACAAACTCTGCCTCCATGTTACAAAGTTTTCTTGTTTTTTTAGCATATAGTTGAAAGTACGACAATCAACCTGTTGTCTATGTGCCTAATGTTCATGTCGATTTTTTTTCCATCACTGCCACGTAATTGTTTGTAGCTAGACCAAACCAGGTCAGGCTCTCTGTTTCAATGTTATGCGTGCAAAAGCATAACATGTGTGTCTTACAGTCTCGGGAATTCATAAAACTTGTGTTTAAAAAGAAAATTTCCGTAACCAGTTGCAGCGATGACTGCTCTTGGAATAGATTAAAATTTAATCTCTAAATGAACTCATCCTTCATGTATTTTGTAAACATTTTTGTCCAAGTTTGGCGATGATATCAGTATATTTATGTCAGGATATTAAGTCAAACATGAATGAAAGAAACAAACAGCATTCGTGCCGAAAAGAACCAGTTTTGATATACATATATGATATATAACAAAATCGGATACTCCAGTTTTTTGCCCAAAATTATGCAGGACAAAGCAACCTACACAACACTGAGTTTTGTAGGACTAAGCTGAAAAATCATCACACATGCTTGAACGCTTCATAGGCCTCGGAATGCCGGCGTACCAAACATGTAACTTGTACAGTGCAAAAAAGGTAACCTGATAATAAAATTAATTTACAATGCCAATTAACACTCGCTAGTTTATAACTTGATAGCTGAGTGTGACAAATTCCTGTTGTGCTAGAAGATTTCATTAAGCACTAACTGTAATAATATTACACGGTTGCCTGACATACGCTGTACAGTGTGGATACATTTGAGAGACAAAGCTAAGCTTACGTCATGTAGCTGAGCCCACGTCAAAGTTAATATAGTATAGTATATACTAAATGTAAAGCGTGCGTGATTGATGTATTTGTATATATGTTAATATTTGCTTTACTATGTTCAACAAAGGAAGTGTTACAAAAAGTCCAACATATATGTTTTCCTCAGACTCGTTAGTTCTGGCATCAACAATGCGATTGGACCTGTTTTCATGTTGTGTGCTCTACTTGCTTATCGTAAACTACTCACAGTCCATGAAACGTGAAGCGGAGCTAGACTGATGTTGTCTTCTTGAATAGAACTAAAAATCTCTTGAGTTGTCTTCGTTCATTGTTTTTATCAGGGAGTGGTGATTAAAAAAATATATATGTTCTCTCTCACCTGTAGAAATAAAGAGGTTACTTCAAGGACTAACAAGGTAAGTGAAACCCGATAAACCTCTGACTCCCGTGCACTTGCCGAGTCGACGGAGTAGGCGTCAAGGCTTTTTTGCTGCGTTGTGAAAGGGCTATTAAGGGTTGCAAGTGGGCCATTTGACGCATGCTGCATATGTTTGCGCGCATCAGGCACCATAGTTTCCAGTGCCGTGCGCACTGCTGCGCGTGCATCTGACTTCGTTCTGCGTTTCATCCGCGCGCCTACGCACAAACAGCTTTGACCGGCTTTGACAGAGCTGCGAAGGATACGTACGCTAACCTTGACCACCAAGCGAAGAAAGAGTTAACGCAGAGAATGGGCACCATTCCAATATTTGCTAGTGCTAAGCCCAGCGTGCGATCTCCTCAGCCCAGCACGCGCACGTTCGTCGCTTCGGAAAGCGAGCAAATCACGCGCCATACGCACGAGCACTGAAAATGGAACCGGCCGAAAGCACTTTGGGAAAAGTCTTACTGCTCGTGTGAGCAAGCACGCGCAATCGTAACCTGACAAAACTACTTGCACGCGCATGCTGCACGTGCTTGCACGTGTGGGGTACCTGTTGGGACGCCATGCTTGCAAACGTTTGTGTGTATGTGCTCCATTCTTGGAGGATAGCAGATCGGAGGCATTTTGACGGGAGCGACGACCGGTTCCCGCAACGTTCCACGGGCGTAACTTCTTTTGTATAAAAGTGAGAGGAGCTCACTCGATCCTAACTTCACAGAAGCGTGTCTACGGGCAGCGCAACGCAGGGACCTGAGTGCCATAAAACGCCAGTGTTGGATAAAGTACTACGTCTAAAAAATGCTTGGAGTAAAGTAAAAAGTAAATTAGAGGTTATGTACTTAAAGTAAATGTAGAGATCAGGTGAATGTCAGAGCGGCGGGCGCAAGTGTACTGTGTTTTCTCTTGACGAAAGTTTGTCAAAGATACTACTGATATAGAAATAGTCACTTCAGGCTTAATATAACGTAAAATTAGTACACTAATACTCTTTTATTAAATGCGAAAGTGCCGATGTCATGTTTGCCTACATGTCGCAAATTAGCAAAATATACAAATATAATGTATTTCAAATATAAAATATACATACTTATTTACCATATATATATATATATGTATATATATATATATATATATATATATATATATATATATATATATATATATATATATATATATATATTTTTTTTTTTTTTTACCGGTATGCGTTGCTTCGGGGGTGCATCAGGTTTTCTTTGTAAATAGCAGTAGTGGTGCAAAACTATCGATAGTAAAAAAAAAACTGTCGATAGTATTACCGATAGTCAACTATCGAAAAACTATCGATAGTGCTATCGATTGTCGACTATCGAAAAAATATCGATAGTCGACTATCGATAGTTCTGGAAAAACTATCGACACTATCGATAGTTCTGGAAAAACTATCGATAGTTTCGTTAGTCGATTTATCGATAGTTTTGCATCACTAAATGACAGCGAATACTGGATAAGTAGGGATATGAAGGGAAAGAGAAGTGCCAAAGGAAGGGAAGGGAACGACGTTTCGACCAAACGGTCTTCTTCAAGTACACCGTTCGGTCGAAACGTCGTTCCCCTCCCTTCCTTTGGCACTTCTTTCCCTTCATATCCCTACTAATGCACTAACAGTGCCCGGCAGAACCCCACATCTACTGCATAAAGTCAAGTACATCAGATTAGTTCTATTCAGAAATAGAGCCAAATTCAGAAGTCCGCGCGACTTCTGAATTTGTGGACTGACGCGCCGCTTGCACGTCAGTCCCGTAGCTTCCGCAAGCAAACATCTCGCGGAGGAGTGTCCTCTTTTAATATTTGTAATTACCGCGGTTGCGCAGGCTGAGCGAGAAGTAGCGAAAGTTCGATATGCTGCTGAAAAGCCCACCGCTTCCCCCTACAAATGGAGTGATGCGTCGTTTGCTCGAGTAAGCTTATGTCAGCCCCCCCCCCCCCCCCCGAAACCTGCCCCCGCCGCCTACCAAGTCGTGGTCATGGCAGCCACCACAGCTTAAAGGTGAGACGTTTCTGAGATCGTCGGTTCTTGTGAAAAATCATTCTACGGGATCATAGCATCCCAGAAATCGAAAAATTATGCTCGTGTGACGTCTATTTCCCCACTAAAAGTGTGATTAAAGTTCGTGCCACGCCCCTTTCTCAGCGGAAAAATTTGGAGTACAAATTTTAGCGGAGGCGCCGGCGGCGTGACGATGGGCGCGCGTCAGCCAATCACAAGCGGAGGCACCGGTAGCGGAAAAGCCGCCGGCGCCTCCACTGGATTCTGTGATCCAGATTTTTTCACTCAGAAAGGGATGTGGCACGAAGTTTTATCACGTGTTTAGTAGGGAAATAAACGTCACACAAGCCCGATTTTTGAATTTCTAGGATGCTTGGAGTCCGTCAGATAGGTTACCACCAAGAACAGACGATCTCATAAACGTCTTTAGTGCACCTTTAAAAGCCACCACAATGCACTTTTCCTTCACTAGGTGTAGTCAACTGGATTATTCGAATTTCAGTCGAACCTTTCTCGAACATCACATTGAAAGTTCGAAAAAGTCGAACTTGGTCGAGCACGGACCTGGGCAGGTTCGCGACATCCGTACTATTAACCATGGCTAAGTTCCAAATCTACTCTAATGAATCACATGGAAGCACAAATAGAGCGACGCCGTGGAGCAAGGAGGGTTTTCGAAGACAAAAGTACATGACGGCAAGAATGAAAATCTCTGAAGCGCGGCCCATAGGGGTCGTGTGCCACCAATCTGTTGACCAATCACAATTAGGCGAGCCGCGCTCAAACGTCAAGTGAAACTGAGTAGGTTGATAATGAGCCAGCACCGATCAGTGATGAGGAGCTGTTGTGCGCGGTATTTTGTAAACTGTCTAACGACAAAAAAAAAACACGTACCGATTCCCACCCTCTTCCGTCGCCACTGGACGCTGAATCAAGCTCGTTTCTGGACCGCGAGTGCCGCAAGTTACAAATAGAGTCGTCAGAGTAGAGTAAAACGCTGCTCCAGAGGCACATAAGGCTTCACGCACATTACACTCGCAAAATACATCCACACGGTGTCGAGTCTTGATCGATATCCAAGCGTAAAGCGGAGACGCAGCGCTTCGGCGTGTCAAATCAAAGAAGCTTTGATCACGCCGCGAGACCGGCGAAACTTGCTTTCGACGAGTTGTGCCTTTTCCCTGTAGACTGCGCTTCCGTAAACATTTCCACGTGTTCTCAACGGTAAGTCTCACGGCTTACATGTGGTTTTAAATAACTTCTTTGGCAAATGACGACGAAGTAGTAGAAAACGTGTCTTAAGCACGCTGCCGCCAGGCTCCGCAACGCTCCAGAAAACGATTTTTTAACATGCAAGATGGCCATCAAGTGGCCGTACTTGCCGTACTCGCGCTGCAGCTTGCAGAAGGGGTAGGTGCGCCGCCGCTGCAGCAGTGGTCACCGCACAATTCAAAGCTCGTTGATTTATATATTTAGTTAGCTTCCTTTTCTTGCTTTGTTAATTTTAACGCGTCAGTTTTTTCTAAATGACTCAAATACTAAATAAAAATCGGAACAAGCTAGAACCGCGGGAGGCCTACAAAAAGTGGACTAGCTTAGCGAATGTAACATTCCGTCCAACAACACTGGTTTAAATCGCGGAGCGCCCTCTTCTCCTCCTCAAAGTGTTTTCTCTGAGCCATGTGGAGAACCCTTCCGCACTGCTATGTACTGCACTTTCTATGACTACCACCGTCATTTACCTTAAAAAATGAGTCTGTTACGAAACATCTGAGCTTCCATAAGCTGCGAACTAGCTTAATTTTGGTATCGGCGCCCAGCGGAGACCTACAATGGCAGCGCACGACAGTATTACGCCTGTGCAACACATGATCTGTTCCTGCACCGGAGCCTTGGCAACATCGCTCTTGGGTTGGTATTTCGTCCTTCAGTTTCATTTATCCTGTGCGTACACGAGAATCGAAAAAGGACACTTCGGCTTATGTCAAAAAGCGTAACTTCCGCGACAACTAGAGAATGGTCGCCGCTTTGTTGCAAAAATGGCTGTCCCGAGATTTCTCTGCGCCCATGTAAACATAAATTTCACTGATAGAGAGTTCGAAACCGTTTGCTCCTTGATAAGGAGAGTTCGAAGGCTGCACACTGATCACGGTACGCTCCAGAGTGTTTTCACCTAGTCGCTAAACATCGCCCTGGCTTGGCAGAAACGAAATAAACCTCTGTGAACCTTTTCTCGCGCAATGTTTGTTGCTGTTACTGCTCACTTGTGATCTGTCTGAACCGCCGCTTGCAAAGTTTGTTTAATGAAAACAGTGGCTCTAGCTGTTTATGCATGTAAAAAATATCTAGTGCGTAGCGTTCATTACGTAAAGGGCAATTTGTTGTGTTTTGTAACGTGACACTGTGTTTGTCTTTTTCAAAGTGACACCGTTGGATGTCGTAAAAATACGACTTCAGGCGCAACAGAAGCAGTTCGTTAAAAACAAGTGCTTCCTCTATTGCAATGGCCTGATGGAGCACATGTGCTACTGCCTGAATGGCAATGGAAATGGCAATGGACACAACATGCACTCAATGGCCTCTGGAGGGCAATGGTACAAGCGACCAGGACACTTCAATGGAACATTTGTGAGTGTTTACATTCTTTGCTTCGCTACTGTATTATAATAATAGACGACAATCTCTCTTCTGACTTGTAGTGTCGTATCTGTGCTCGCTTGGTGGTTTGATGCTCAACAACCAGCTGGATGTCATGTGAAAGGAACTGATGCTGCATGGATTGCACAAACAAAATTAACATGATCGAGTAGTGATATTACATCCGACTATATCATTGGACTGTTTTTTCTCACTATACTTTCTTTCGTAGGAACCAAGAATACCTGAACCCAATTAAGAAGCAACCAGATTTTAATGCACATGCACTTTAAATTTTAACAGCAATAAAGCTAACATAAGAAAGTACCTTTGTAGTGAATAGAGGAAAAGAAATCCTCTACAGCTAGTTAATTTTATAGGTCTATGAAGTGTCAAACAGGCTGCAGCTGCTCAAAAGTGCCAGGTGCTTGGGAGAAAAGACAACCACGTTTTTCACACTGCAGAAATAAACTACATGTCACCAAGCACTCAGTCTCCGTACAAATGTAGCACTAGCGGTTCGGATTAGAGGCCAAGGTTTCAGCACTTAAAGATTTGTTATACTTTGACGTCGAGCATATCAAACTACTGGGAGTGCAGTGGACATCGATACTGATTGGTCGTAGATATCGTGTTCCTGCTCGCCGGACAATGAAAGGTCCACGTTCTGAGCTACGCTATGTTCGCTGCGCTCAACGTTGGAGTATAACAGAGCCTTTACTGTCATCCAATTAAAAAGTAATAAACAATTTTCTTAAATTTTTCATTGAGCTGCCAACAAAGCTTGCGGATACATGAAGATGAATTTTGCCTGCTACCAAAAACAAGCCCCACCTTTTTTAATTAAAAATTAAAAAAAAAAAGTTGTTCATAGTTTTTTAATTAGATAATGATAACTTCCGAAACTTCTGCACCAGGTTTTCTGCCACTAGAGCTACATTTGGACTGGGACTCAACATTGGGTGATGCATAGTTCATTTTTGTTGTAAGAAAAACTTGGCTCAATTTTCTTCTCACACACATCCGGTCCGTTCGTGAACGAAAGGAAAGGTGTGCAACAACCCATAGGCATGTTGGTGCCGTTTTGCAGTAATGACTGAAGATGAGTGCGAGAGCACGATTTTCCTTTGTGACAGGGTAAGGATTCGGCAGAAAATGACCCTCAAGGATGTTCACATCGCTTCGCTAGAGTGTCACTTCTGCTCGCTCGATCAGCAGCGAGCTTCGTTCCCATGCTTTCCGCCCGAAGCCAATGTCACAAAGTAGGCAATGCGCAGCAGATAACTATTTTCTCAGCAGCGGAGGACCTGAAGCGGGTGCATGCTGCTTCTGGGCGGAGCCTCTCCTGAATTCTTGACTTTTCACTGACAGTACGGTCTTTACGGCACCGAAAGTAATTCTGCATAACATTGTGCATTACCATTCATGGGATTAGGTACTTTATTTAGAATTTACACTTACCTGACTTGTAATGAACTGGAAAATATATGCTCACTTCTGCAACAAGTGATGCCAGAATCATTGTATAGCTTGTAAGCAATGATGTAATAGAATTTGACCAAACCAGGCTTTTTTTTTGTTTGTTTACACACCTCTGTATCTTGCAGCAGTAGCTACTGTACTCCATGTTGGCATAACTTTGCGGGTGGCAAATCATTACCACCACAGCAATGCCACATCCCAGAACGTAGTCCTTACATTTTCTTTTTACTTTAAGAGGATATGAACCGAAATTTCGAGCTCACAAAACAAGGCTGGACGGATAGGCAGGACGCTGTAAAACCCAAAAACATCACTCATACAGCGATATCTTTAATGGATCGCCATATTTTTGGAAATGTGGTGCGCAATTGAACACAGCCGACGATGCCGACGAGACAAGGCACGTTGCAATTCCCATTCCCTCTCCTCCTCGCTATGTCACATCGAGCTGGTGAACCAAAGCAAGGAGGAGAGAAGCGAGGCCGCTTCTCCTCATTCTCAAATTTTCCCGCAGCACAGTGACATCAAAGAGCTCGCTTAATCGCGCCCTTCTTTTCCAAAAGTACGGCCATCCGTTTGAGATATCGATGTATGAGTGATGTTTTGGAGTTCGTAGCGTCCCGTTCAATGCTTCTGCGGTTGTATTTTGTGAAATCTTAATTTCGATTCAATATCTCTTTAAAAGGTGATTAGACATGCATGATCAACCTTTTTGTAAATTTTATCAGAAATAATTGTCCTAACTATAACATGCATCAAGTTTAAAAAGAAAACGGGACTGAGTTCCTGTGGTGTTTCGCTGCAGACGCGAAACGCAGTAGCCTTTCAACGTTTCTTTTACGAAGGCCAGAACGTGTGCACCTTGCTTCCCTCTCCCCAGCCAAATACTGTTCTCTCTTTTCTGGCACTTCATTGACATGACGAACATGCTGAGCCTTAGTGGGCTGTCGCTCCTGTTCAGCAATTTCTTCTTCAGTCATTGTGAAGACGACCAGAGCACTTCTAGCAAGCATATGACTTCCATCATAGACCTCTTTCAAAAGTGTGCCCTCTGTTGGAAGCTGTGGAATCCTTGCACAATGGCAGACACAAGCGCGAGTTCCTTGCGTACAACTGCATTTTGACTGCATGAGCCCTTGTGCAGCGGGAGCAAAAGTCGAAGCTACCTGCTCGTGCTATTTGTACATTTCCACGGTATCGGTTAGCAGACAAAATGTTGTCACATTTAACAACCCTCGCTACACTGTCTCCCCCTGGGCGCAATGATGGAGCATCTGGCACACAGTCTTGGGCTCCGGGGTTTGATTCCTCTTGAAGTACAGAATTTTGTACTTTCTCTATTTATTCTCTTATCACTCTCCCATGTACGCACATTATTTTCACGTTACAGAGCAAACTTTTCCACTGGGGACTGCTGAAATGAATGCTATCGCATTTAAAAAATTAAGCAACTGTTAGTTTTAGAGCGCAGCTCTTAGGCGCCCGTTTCCGGCTTGAGCGGCGTCGGCGTCGCCGTCGGCGTAATCGCCCGAGGTCACGTCGACTCCAGGTCACGTGACCCCCAGGTCACGTGACCCCTGAGGTCACGTGACCCCCAGGTCACGTGTCTCAGGTCACGTGACCCCCAGGTCACGTGACTCTCCAGGTCACGTGACCCCCCGAGGTCACGTGATGATGGCGATGACGATGCGGATGCCGATGACGTCATCAGTGACGTGACCCCCAGGTCACGTGACCCCCTGGTCACGTGACCCCCGAGGTCACGTGATGACGATGACGATGCGGATGCCGATGATGTCATCAGTGACGTCACTGATGATGTCATCGGCATCCGCATCGTCATCGTCATCATCCCTGATGACGTCATCAGTGACGTCACTGATGACGTCATCGGCATCCGCATCGTCATCGTCATCATCATTGATGACGTCATCAGTGACGTCACGTTACCCCCCCCCTCCCCCCCCCCGAGGTCACTTGCCCCCCCCTCTCGTACCCTTCCCTCCTCCTCCTCAAGAGCTGCGCTCTAATTCGGCGTTACAGGGAGTTGTAAACGGCTTTCACTTTTTATACAAATTTGTTTTTCGAAGGGCCAGTATTTTTTTATGGGGATTATTTGGTTCATTAGAATTAATTAAGACTAATTGGTTAACTTTTATACATTGATTTAAGGGCCCAAATGTCAATGGGGAAATTGTAGAGTGCCTTTAGAAGCACCTAATAGAGGTGTTTAAGGGAGGACACAACCTTGAATTGCACATTTTTTCCAAAAAATGCATATTCAGAACTGCAGAGTTTCGGCATGTATGGATAACGAGGAACACTCTCACAAAGTCTTGTCAATGTGCACTGACAAACAATGTCAAAAATAATTATTCTTTATGTGTTGGTGAGGTGTACAGCACTGCGTAGCACTCGTCATCCACAAGTGAAAATAGCTGAAAACAATGTCAGTATATCAGAAGAAGTTTGAGGAAGACATCACCTACACTGCTGGAAAGAATTTCTGACATTTAAGGCGCAAAAAGAAAATTTTAAAAAGTCATCTTGAAACTTCAAGTGCATTTATCTCAGCTGCACTTTTGGCAGCAAATCCCACCTTAATAAAACTATCGTTTCAGTATGAAACTACCGAAAGACTTAATATTTGCGGATTATATGCCGAAACTTTATCGAGCCGGTTACTATGAACTTAGATTTTACAATTTCATGTTTCTTTATTATGAAAAATTGTAATTTGCAAAACTTGGCAAATGTAAAAAAAAAAAAAACTTTCATAAATTTTTTTTTATTTGTAAAATGCATATTTTTTAAATTTCTTTTCATAGCAACCGGCAACAAGTATTCCAGTATGCATTCCACCAGAAAAATATGTGGTTATCAACACCGTTTCTCAACGATAGATTCATTGAGCAGATTCCATACAAAGCTACGTTTTTGGGGTATAGTACCTCATAAAATTGGTTCACAGGGCTGAAACTTTGCATGCCCTCCTTCTATATGGCTACAAATACCACCTGCGAATTTCACACCGATTGAGTTAGCAGTTTAAAAGTAGACATGTCCAGGTAGTGTCCCCCCTTAAGATATGATTTTATTTGTGTGCTTTTTTCTGGCCTGAAAAAGCCTGCGACGTCACAACGTGCTTGCTGCATATAGGCATGTTGTCATGTCCTATCTTTTTATATTTCGTGGGCTTTTTTTTAGGTCAGGGAAATGAGCACAGAATTTGCAAACACCTCAATCAAGTGTTTCCGAAAACACTATTTTTTTTTGTTAGTTACGACACCTTGTATACCCTAAATTCAAATAGTAATGCTGTCGCATTTGCATTTGTTGCCCTGACTGCTTTCGAAGCTGTGAGGCTACCATTGTATGTTTACTTGCCCTTGCTTTGTTGCTTTGTCTGTTCATCAGATATTTTCTTAGATGCATCTCTCATCACCAAAGGATGCATGTTTCCCTTCATGTGTGTTTCGGTTTTGTTCAGCCCTTTCATGATCTAAATTACTTCGAGTAATTAAACCAGGCCAGTCGGAATGTTGATTTCAAGCAAACATCCTGGCATGGATTCATAAAGCAGATTAGCAATCCAAAAAATGGCATTGACAAATGTGTGAACGGTTTCTTACCATCCCACCTATTTGGTGCAGCATTACAAGTGCTTCTATGAAATGTTAAAAACACAAATAAGAGTACTGCCAAAGGCTTAAAATCTCTGATGATGCTCTCATTGGATCATGGTGGCCTACCTTCCACAGTTTGCCAAGTTATCTGAAACAGAGTATTGTAAGAACTTTTGCATACTTGTCACATAATGGGTTCAGAATGAAAAATCTCTTATCAGAGGACTTAATAGATTACTAAGAGACAACAATTTGCATCTTTGTTGATGCATGCTTTCTCTCCAACACGTGAAGTTGTAACATTAAGCTTCAGAAGCATTCCCTTTCTAAATGTCACTTTTTTTTTCCATCTTACACATGGTCTGCCGAAAAAAGCCCTTGTGCCAATAGAACCGAAATTCTTATTGTCATAAAGGCTTGTAAAGAGGACCCCAGAAACAACTGCTGCACACTTGTTCAGCAGCTGACGCATGGCTTACGGACTGTATTTACTTGTGTGTCCTCAACTTGCAGGATGCTTTTATAAAGATAGCAAGAAATGAAGGCATCACATCTCTCTGGAGTGGCTTACCTCCAACCTTGTGAGTTTGTAGATGATGTAGAGCTCTGATTTGCTTGAAGCTTGATGTGACTAAACAGGATTTTCTTGAGAGCTTGGTACAGAAGCATCACCTAAAACTGGCAATAGTGTTTGAGAGCAGTGTTGTCACCTACGAAGCTGCCTGACTTGCTTCCAAGTTGGCTAAAGGTTCACTATGTAGTATAGATTGAAAGTAGAACACCTTTCTGGAAACCCCCATGCCACTTTAAGTCCTGAAAACAGTTTGAGGACATATAGTGTACATTTTTGCGCATTCAGTAAATTCTTAAGTATGTCCAATATGTTAACAAAATTTATTCCCCATTATCTTGTGTTCTTGGGGGTTCTTGGTAAGACATGATCGATATGAACGTCTTTAGCGTTTGCTTCGCCAGGTTCTTTGTGTGCACAACTGTCACGGTTGCCTATTGCCAAGCTTTTTCTCTCAAAAATCTGAGGGCATGTGAATTTAATTTAGTTCAATACAGATGCAAGCTTGTGCTGCTAAAGTTTCCAGCATAAGCTTCCGCTGCTCCCAGCCCCATAGGAGTCAAATTCCAAGCTGCAGACTGAGACAGCAAGGGTTAAATTCCCACTCATTTCGGTCTAAATATGGACGAGTGTTAACAAGTGCGCATTTGCATAATCACTACTGCATGGTGCACATTTAAAATCCCAGCGTCCCTATGGTACACGGAGTGACCAAGTGGAACCGAGGGACCGGGACAACATTGTCTGCCGCGATTGGTCACCGCCGTGCCGCTGACCAATCGCAGCAGACGGCATTGTCCCAGTCCTTTGGTCCTGCTTGGTCCTGCCACGTAGCATAGGGCCCCTAGATAGCAGTAGTACTTCCCTGGCCAAATTGTCTTTTTGCAGTGGAGACTCAGGTCTCCAATTCATATTTTAAGGCAGTATAGCTTCTTGCTCTTTAAACATCCATTCAGCAAATTTGATTGACTTAGCACAGTGTACCCTGCTTGTGTGGGTTTTGACTGAGTCCTTTTTCATGTGTCTGAGTTTCAGACAAAGAAGCCTCGTTATTATATTACCTGAGAATCTGTTAAGTGTATTTTTTTCATAATGAGAAAAGAAGTGCAGCTGTTGTACCTCTTTTACAAATTATTACAGTATATCCATTAACAGGGTGTGTATTGAGTTATGGTAAAGTATTAGTTCACTCATGCACTCATCAGGTCCCATGTCTTTACACTATAGCATTATGCTGACTGTGCAAAGAGCTCCATAATGTGATAGGGGTACCACAAGCAACTGTAAAACACCTGTAGAGTCATCTTTTTGTGACTTCACTTTGTGGCTGTGAACAGGAATTTTGGGCTTTATTTGTCTATTGAACCCTCACAATCCTTCAAGGGTACCATATATTCAAAACTGCTCATGAGAATTTGTTTGTATGTATGATTAGATAGTTTACATTTTACAATAATTTTATTATTATTATTAGTTTGACATGAAGCAAGTCACAAATGTCTTGTATTTAAGGAGAAACATTGAAGTGACACAACTTGATGCTTTGTAAGAAACATGCCAAAGGTGTGCTATTCTTTGTCCCCTTTTTATTTCTGCATGTCTCCTTTACAGAGTAATGGCTGTTCCAGCGACCATGCTCTACTTCACAGCCTATGACCAGATGAGAGGAATGTTGTGTGCTCGCATGGAGGTGCAACCGGCGTTGCAGCCCATCTGGATTCCTGCTATGTCAGGGGCCACTGCTAGAGGTCAGTTGCTGACCTGCAATGATTTTGTTAAACTGTCATTAATAATAGTTGTTTGTACTTTAAAAAGAATATATGCTGAGCAAATTTGTTTATTGCAGAACCTTCCAGATTACTAAGAATTTTGGTTTCTGAATGACAAGGACATAGTGTCCATGGACCCTCTTCTCACCTTTATTTGGGCATCTGTTGGGCATTAATAAATGTATGCAAAATGTTAGTTTGGAGTAACAGTGATGGAGAGAAATGCCTAAAGGCCAATTTACCAATCTGTGTTCAATTTTGAAATTTTATTATTTACTTCTTATATATGAACAACACCAACATCAGTGATAAAGCTTTTTTCCAAGCATACCGTAACAAAATAAAAGAGAATTTCTTATCGTCAGTACAGAAGTCCTGCAAATTTCATACAGTTAATTAACCCTAAAAGTCTTGTTTTCTTGTACGATCGGGGTTTAAAAGGACTGAGCAAGGTACTTCAAACTTGTATCTTCTATACCGATACCTGGTACCCTTGAAAATTCTATTTTAGATAGCAATACAAGATACATGCATAAAAATGTATTTCTGATACTGATAGTCAATTCTATCTTACTAGATAGGTGCTTGGATATGTTGCTGAAATCACATCTTTATGTAGGCTAACAAACAATACTTAATACAAGATGCTGAACTGTATCTGAAGATACTGTCAGATACATGTATCTTCTATACTGCCTTGCCTTGTGTGAAGAAGAGGGAGGGGGGGGAGGAAAGGGGAGAAGTGGTGATGGACCGAATCTGCCGAACTTCAGATTCGGCAAAGTTCGGCAAATGCCGAACTTTTAAAGAAAAGTGCGGCAAAGATTCGGCAAAAATTCGGCAAATGTCTGCGCACGCGCGAAAACGCTACCGGGTTGTGGATTGCAAATGGACGCCGTGCAGTGGTGAGGTTATATCGTGCAGTGCACGGTGGTGCAGCGTAGTACAACCAACTCAAGCTCGTTGAGTACAACCAGTGGTTACGGCGAGGTGTGGAGTGAGTAGGCAACACGGTAATTGTGTTTGTGAGCGAGTGTGGTTCTCTTCAATATTTTCTGCCTCAAGAATAGAAGATCGACCAGTAACTTACGCAGTCCACTGCGCAAGTAAAAATGATGCGGTACATTCTGCATGACTGGATTTTAATTTGACATTTCCACTTGATATATTTGCTAGTATCCGGCGGCGCGCTCAGCTACATACCGCGACTACGCGTATAAGAACTATCGTGCGAAGTTTAACCGCCGACCAAGGCCCGCTCGCACGGATCAAGTTTCGTTCACGGAGACGGCTGTTACCGCGGGCGCCTCCTCAGACTCACTCAACCTACGACGCAGCGTGCATCGCCGTTCTGTTACGGTTTAAATAAACGCATTACCCTGAGTATGTGAAACCACTGATGCAACGAGGTAGTTGAAACATTGGCCGACAATTACTTTAAAGCACTCGTCGCAATTATAACAATTCTGTTTTCGGCTCAGAAGTAGTGTGTGCCACTGCGCTGCGCACTCTGCACGAGTGTGTGGGCCGCCCTTAATTTGCGAGTCCAATGGCCATATTTTGTCCTTCCTGTGTTCGTCCGCGTCTTAAACGTCGAACTGTTGTGTGTTGTGTCTATTAATTAACTCACGGAAAGTTGGTTGGCAGGCGCCTCAGCGTACGGGTTTGTAACCTTTCTGCCAGCCGCGCACGCTTCCCGTGTTTTACTATTTTGTGCAAATAAAGATTGATTGGTTGATTGATTGTTTTTTCAACCAGCGTTATTTCCGCGATTTTCCTGTATCTTCATAAAACTAAACACAGAACTATATTGCTCGACGTTGCGCATCCGACGTCTCTAACTTTCCCTATCTATCTAAACGTTCGTGTTTGTCCTAACACCAGAAACTGGCATTTTAAACGTTAAAAACGAGACGTTGCTAATATGGGACGCATACTTTCATGCAAAGCTGACGTCAAGTGACTCAAATCGAAGAACATGCATATTTACAATAATAATATTAACTTTTCTGGTGAAGGCTCAGCAACCGTTGCATTCGTTTTCGCGCACAGAACGGTAAGTCTCAGAGAAAGCAAGAACGCAGCCTTATTGCCCTCATTTTAACACTGTACACAGCAGGGGCGGATGCAGGAATTTCCTGAGGGGAGGGTCAAGTGTTGGTCAGCGTACCATATGTTTAGGAACCCCTCACCCTCTCCTTTGTTTTACGCCCTAACTTTTACACATACAGGAATCAAGAGGGGGTCAGGACATCCGGACCCCCTCTCTAAATCCGCCCTGCATGCAGGGTTGCGCTAATAATGCCTCGAAACCGAAACTCTCGTAGCGTGATTCGTGACTGCCACCGCTGCCACCCAACCTCGTTGTCACGCCACTTCTGCTAGAAGTCACTCTAAAATTGCCAGTAAACACATAAAAACAACACCGATACAATTATCTTGTAGAATATCACCTTACTTAGCAATAACTGTGTCAATATGCATTACATGTTGCATTTAAGTTAAGAAAAAAACAACATAAAACCTTTTTTCACCAGAAAAAACTAAATTTCAACGTAAGTCTGGTAACAATGTATTTTTGCCGAATCTTTGCCGAATCTCTTGAAAAATTCGGCAAAGTTCGGCTTTGCCGAATCCCAAGATTCGGCGCCGAACTTTCGATTCGGCAAAAGTTCGGCCCATCACTGGAGAGAAGTGAGAAGTGAGAGGTTGTTCCAGCAGAATTGTTTTAACTGGTATCGCCTCCATGAGAGGAAAATGAGAGAGGAAGCATGTCTCATATGAGGCATATTGTAGCAGGGTTTGAATATAAGATAAAGGGGCGACAGTTATTAAATAGCATTTTTTCAAGTTCATTTGGAGCCATGTCCAAACGTAATTTTCGGCAAAAGCTTTCATTTAGGTGCCGACCATTCCAATATATATCTGCTGGTTTGTTTCTGTATCTGTCTTACAAATAGAAACAATGAAAACACTGCATTAAATAAACTGATTTTCTACCAGATTTTTTAATTTTTTCCCATTTCAGTTTGCAAGTCTTTTTATTTTTATTTATGGGGTGCTGCAAACTTAAACCTTGAATTTACTTCATAAATAGTGTTGTATTTTCTAAATTTATTTGAATTTTGTGTGTGTAAAAAAACAAGCAAGTTGTTCTGTTTGGCATCTTGTCGATGTTTCCTATACATTTTTCTTTTGCTTTTTCTACTGTGGTATCTAGTGTTCTCAGCAACTCTCATCAGTCCACTGGAAATGGTTAGAACAAAGATGCAGTCCAAGAGGCTCAGCTACTTTGGTAAGAAACATCTCTTAGTTCATCTGATCTGATGCCTTGGTGCTGCAGACATACAAAAAAAATAAAAATAAAAAAAAACATTCAGTTTTGCTGGTTGGCTTGCAGCCATCTCCTTACAGGAAAGCCTAATATGCAGTTATTGTGCAAACTACGACCCTACTGTGATACATTTGCATGCAATCATTCAGACAAGTGGCCCAAGATGTCTGGCTTGGGCTACTTGTGATGTTCTATGCAAGAGGCATGTACTTTTTTGTATGTGTGTGTTCAGTCCTGTCATATCCCTTGTGAGATTGACAGACAATTCTTAACAGAGAAAAATGCAAGGTGAGTGATCTTCTGTTGTGTCTTTCAAGGAAAATATATAAGAGAAAGCAATGTCGATATTGACCTTGTAAACTCTGGAGCAAGGGGAGTACTGAACAAGGGCAGCACAGAGCTCCAAACAAAGTGCTCGAATGTCAGTATGCAGGCTCTCTCTACAGATTTGTGAACAGTGTTCCGTGATGCTGTTCCCTGCCTCGAGGATGTTGAGATATTTCATCAGTCCGTTAAAGGGGCACTAAAGTTCTTTTTGAGATCCTTGTTTTATTGTCACAACTCAATCCACGAGTTCTAAGCATCTTAGAAACCCCAAAATTACATTCATGTGCAGTCGATTTGCATATTAAAAAAGTTATCTAAGTTCCCGACACGTCCCATTGGCGCAGAACGACAGATGGTGCTAGAGAACCTTGCTGAATATGGTCGAACGACGGACTGCTCTTGTCAGCCACTCGCGAGCGATGGGTTCTAAGGACGGATGAGCAGGACTGGAAGTGGGCTTTCCACTTAAGAATGTGACTGCAATATTTGTACTTTTCAAAGTGTTGATCGTGGCAGGCTATGCTATGTTGTTCACACTATGGACGCAACACGCCGGTCTTTCTTAACACATGAAAACGTAAGCGCAGGAAGCGGAACAATTTCGTTCAGACTACAAGCAATCGTGGTCTGAGCTGAGCTCGTTCCACTTGTCAAGGTTAGGTTTGCGTGTGTTATGAAAGATCAGCACCTTGTGTTCATAGTGTGAACATAGCATTAGTCCCGCTGAGCGTGCTTATTAGCGAGCACCGGTGTACTGCAGAAAAGCGACACCCGCAGATGCAAGCTCCACGGGTGTCGCTTTTCTGCAGGGCATCTGTGCTCCGTAAGAAGCGCGCTCAACAAGGCTATCTCTGCAGCGGTCAACACTTCGAAAAATATGAATACCAGAGTTTATGTTAAAGCGAATATTGAATAACATATTATTCAGACCTACTATTAGAAAATTTTAATATTGGCTCAACATTACTTGAAACTCACTTGTAACTGTTTTTTTTTGTTTTTTTCACATTTGTTTATTGGTAAGTTTTGATAGCAGCATATCAAGGCACTCTTTACCCAGTGTTTGTGTGAGGTACAAGTCGGCAAATGTTTTTAATTTATGCTCATGTCACATAGGTTTTCATCAGGATTGCAGGAGGTAGAGAGAGCCACTCAGGCAGCACTAATTTCATGAAGTGGACATTGTCTTTCTGTTTATCATACTGACATTTAGCGAGAAAAACAGGGTGGGCAAAGTCGCCTTGGTGGCTATGAGGTAAAGAGCCGGCGTATGGGTCCCCAGGTGGTGAGTTCGAATACTGGCCGGGGTGCCCGCAATCCGACGGAGGATTATTGCGAAGAGGGCGCCGTGTAGCCAAGCTTCGGTTGCACTTCAAAAGATACCCAGGTGATCTAGGTTAAACCTCAGTCCTCCGCTGGGGCATGCCAGGCACTCTTAGTTGATTTGGCACGTAAAACACCCAAATTTTACATGGTAGACAACTTTTAGGGGTTGGTTGCTTTCTGCTATTCTAACAGATTTATGTTTGACATTTGAATACTTGCATATTGCTAATATTGACAGAAAAATTGCATGTGCGAGCAGCTACGACGTTGAGTTTTCTCTAGCAAATCAAGTATGGCATGATGAGATACAGTTTCTTTACTTGCTTCTTGTTTCAGCATAACTCTAAACTCTATTTTACTTTTTACACCCATTCTAGCCAACTGTACAGCGTCCCCATGAATTGAATAAATAATTCGTAACAAATTCTGTTGTTGGAACATTGTTATCCCCACTAATCCATGCACGTCATATGCACTCCGTTGCAGGGAATTCCTAG
The DNA here is from genome assembly GCA_037355805.1 of Ixodes ricinus. Taxonomy (NCBI): domain Eukaryota; kingdom Metazoa; phylum Arthropoda; class Arachnida; order Ixodida; family Ixodidae; genus Ixodes; species Ixodes ricinus. The sequence continues at coordinate 16,220 of JAZHYW010042430.1, read as the reverse complement.
ACTCTCTTGGACCCAGTTTCCATGCCAAGGCCAGATTGGCACTTCACTATTTTCAATGATTTTATCTTCATGAGGCACCTTCTTCGGCAGCCTGTCTCACTCTTATTCTGAGCATGCCTCGAAATTTGGGAAAGCGAGAACTTTGAGAATGACGTGCTTTAATTTGAGTGCTGAAAATAGGCTTAGGTGGTGGTGTGTGGTGCTTCCAGATGACATAACATAGTCCTCAATCTGCGGTTGCTAGCCGTTTGCAGTGCATGTAACCCTCACAAATACTTCCTTTGATTCTTTGATGATGCAGAGATAGGGCAAGCGGTGAGGAGCCTCGTCAACACAAGAGGCGTTCTCTCTTTGTACACTGGACTTGGACCCACGCTTCTACGGGACGTTCCTTTCTCGTGTAAGTGGCCCATGCACTGGCTTGCATTCCTAACCTGCAGCACTGCACCCTTTTAAATTGACAGAGACGTCAGTATCATAGTAACCTTATCTGGATAGATACATAAGGGGCAAATAAGAAAGCAGACTAGTGTCAAAACCGAAAATCAATATTTAATGGTGTACATTTCTGCCTGAAAATCCTGCATTGTCGATGGAGGGACGACTGACTGTCCACAGCTACCTTGGTTTTTTGTTGTGTTCCGGCAGCTGAGAACATTCTGTGCAGGCAAGCACTACAAGTGCCACAATAAGACTGAAGAATTCCTGAATAGCTGACAAAGTTACCTAGTACAAAAAATACCACTACTAACACAAATCAAACCCTGGCATTATGAGTAGGGAGTAGGAAGTTGGAGCATCTGCCGCTGAGGCGTCAGAATGACTACCATAAAGCCCAAAACAATTGTGCATTCATGGTGAAGAGATTAACGTAAGGAGTAGGATCCCTTTTCCACGACGGTGATGTCATCCAAGTATGCTTGAACTCCGGGCACTCCCTGCTGCACTGCCTCCAGTTGCCTCCGCAAAGTCGCCGGCACCGAGGCGAGCGGTTGAAAATGAACAAGCCCTCCTGTGTTTTTGCCCCGGTTAGTTGCCAGGCGACAGCATCTATTGGAAGCCAGTTGTATGCATCCATCTGGTTAACAGTACTGAGGACTTCCCCGACATTTAAGTTATAAAAAAATTTCTTGAATTCTGGGCAACAGATACTGTTCTTGTCTGCACACAATGTGACTTTAAATCGGCGCACAGTCAGGTGTCCACATTCCTCTCAGTCGCGGGGACAAGTGGTGTCCCATTTTGAGCTGGGCAGGGGCAGGGAGCTGGACAGGGGCGAGTTTGTTGGCCACTTTGGTCCGTGGCTCCTATGGCACTGTGCGAGCTCACAATACCGTGGCAGGGCATCTGCCCATATTTTTAGGCTAATGGGAAGTTCCTTAAAGGGGGACACTACCCAAAAAAGTGAATGTTTAAACCACTTGTCTGATTTAAATGACATTTACAGGGCTTGTTTCTGATTGTTAATGTTGAGAACATTTCTGCCAAATTTTGTTAACCTGGGTGAAGTACAAAAAAAATTGCAAATGTTCAAATATGAAAGTGGGCGTGTCTGCGTAGGAAAACTATCGTTTTGAAATTGCTTATAAATTTGTCGTTTTCATGTGTTATATTGCTTTAGGACAGTTCAGGGCAGATACCTATGGAGCTATATTTCTATATTATACCATCTTTCATGACAAAAAAGCCACAGTAAACACAAATACTGTTTTTTAGATTTCCATCCTTTGTTCAAAATTTTAGTTCTTGAGCTAGAAAAATGACAAAAATAAAAAATACAAGCTCATAGTTATCTTTCCCTTAAAATTTCACCCCAGAAAAACTCATAAAAATTAATCTAAGTTACGTAATAACAAAACGATAGTTTTCCTAAAGTGAAATTTGTGCCCAAAAGTGGAATGGAGAAAAATGTGTTCAAAGTGCTCCAACCTCTACCTTTTCTTTAGCATTGGTGGACCGAAAATAATTTATAAGAAATTAACTATGCAGTGTAAACTAATGAAACTTTCTGGGAATACTCTTTAGATGTTGGTGGATGTAAATATGACATTTTTCAAAATCAACTTTTTTTTGCAGAAATGTTTTTTCTGGGTAGTGTCCCCCCTTAACAAACATCGGGCCTGGCTCGAATAACTCCGGAAATTCGGAGAGTAGCCCTGGATGTCATCCCGGTTTTGGAGCATGTAGGTGTAGAACGCTCACCTGAACTTTGTTCATTTTGAATGCTGGCACTCTCCCCAGCTGGAATGCCTCGGTGAGGTCTCGCCCACACTGATTTGGTCCAGGACATTCCACTGCTATCAGTGTGCCCGCCTTTTCCTGGCCTTGTAACAAAACTTGAATGTTCAAATGCCCTCATGCGGTTAGCTTGCCCAGGAAACAGGAGAGCTGCAGCAATGTCTCGCGTAGCCTTGGCGAGGTGTTTTGATATACTTGAGAGACAGGTAGGCTATGTAACGATCAGCACAGAAGCTCCAGTGTCAAGTTGAATCTTCAAGAACACTCCCCCACAGTCAAGCACTCAATAGGACAATTCGACTAGGTTATTGCAATCAATCCAAGAGTGCACAGGTCGTAGAAGTCACTGTCTGGCACCTCCTCTGCGCAGAGGGCCACCTTACCCTTCTGAACAAAGTATTTTGTTCAGAAGGGTATGGTGCGTGTTCTGTGGTCGCTGCTCCATTTGCAAGACGTTAGTTGCGGCCGTTTTGAGTGTCAGGGCATCGCCTTCTGCTTCCCTGCCTCGCTAAGGTGGCTCGGCGAGCAGCTTGCGGCATACTCCCGGATCTTGGAGCCCGCACACAATGCAGTCCTGCAGCGTACGGTCCTGCATGGCTCCGTAGTTTTCTTTGTCAGAAATCTTCCATATCTTGAAAATTAATTCCCTTGCCAACATGCCTGGTCGCTATTTCGTGTGAAACGCTTATATCACTCTGCGATTTCATTGCAATGGGGTGAGAAGTGATCGTGCCGTTGGGCCACTTCAGAATGCTCCTAAGTCATTGATTTTTCCGAGCGCACATCATACCCTGGTACTTCGACCATCTGGATGCTGAGCGCACGGGCCAGTCAAGTTTGTTTCTTCTTTCAGTCTGTTAGGTCACGTGCCTTGACATGCGTCTCTGGGCGAACCATTTGTCGAATGTGTCGTTGGACTGCGGCAGGCCGTAGCGCGTCATCATGTTATCACGCTTGCATTTCGTCACACCGCAGTCCTCATGGCGCATTTCCACTTCAGTATTTGCGACGGATTCGTGCTGGCAGAATGTAGATTTTGGAGCCGGGTGGCGAAGTCGACTCGTCGCTGGTGACGCTAGAAAAAACTGACCTGTGAAATACACCTTTGACGAAAAGTTTAGATTGCTACGTGCAGGCGTCGATTTTTGCGGTCCTTTTGAGATAGAGCCTGGTGACATGGGACACCCTACACGTTGGCCCCTAATAGTATCACAGTACTTGGAATGCACTCAAAAATGTATTTCAGTACAGGAATACAAATGCAGGAAAAAGTTGTGTCTCAATACACAAATATAAATACACAATGTATTTCTGAAATAGTACCGCAGTATATTTGTATCACAACACTGCCCGATCCTGCACTCATGTCCACCTTTGTCTTTGCTCAATCTCACTGTGTGATGACATCGGAATTCTAGTGCACGGTCTTTGACCAGTATTCTAGGCGATGTTGGCCAACCACTGAGCTGTCATCATGGAAGTGACTACCGTAAAATTCCGAGCAAGCGCCCCCACCCGAGCAAGAGCCTTCCCCAACTTCACAGCTAATTTCACATTTCCGCGCTGTTCCGGGAAAGCGCCCCCTCTCCCCGCTCCGCACCCGTATCAGGCACCGCGCTGACCGCACCCAGGCAACACTGGCCTGTGAAGTTCAGTGCAAAAATCCAATCCAATCCAATCTTACTTTGCAGCCCGATCGGCCCGGTCACGGTCACTACGCAGTGCGCACCATTGTCGCTTTGTTTTGGGGGTGCCAGGTCGGCTATGCATTTTTACACAGTGGCAAAGAAAATCGAGGTCGTCCAATGGCATTGTGAAAACGGGAAAGACGTACACCAGACGGTCTCGACACCAAGCTCGACCGGATATGGGAATGGGGCAAGAATTTTGACAATTTGCTACAGTCGGACTACGGAAACCCAAAGTTTGACTAAAGCTAAGTAACGGCGCGCCGGTGCTCAGTGAATACGTGGACGACGCGCTCTTTGAATACATGGAGCGCGAAAGAAGTGCAGAATGAGCCATTAGCAACCAGCTTTTTCTGAAGAGGCTGTCAAAATAGCCAACGGCATGCAGTTGGGAAACATCGCGGAATGCTGCGAACTTTTTATTGCGGCCGACTCTGAGGAGTCTTTTGGGTGGTTTTGGAAGTGATTAACATAGCAGTGACAAATCTTTGGCCCAAGAAAGTCTATGTTCTCAGAGATAAATAAAATAATAAATCTGTGTGCACTGCAATTTTTTTTTTTTTTTTCGGGTCGCAAAAAGTTTGTTTGTTGCCATCTTGAATTTTGGTGCCGTTCCGGGATATCGCCCCCCCCCCCCACTTTGCAGGTAATTTTGACTTGCGTGCGGGGGAGGGGGGGGGGGCGCTTGCTCGGAATTTTACGGTAGGTAAAAAGCAAGAGGTTTTACATCTCTGAGTATACAGATATCAAGCAGAATTGCTTGGTATCTTGTGGGCCAAGCGTGGTAAAAGATAGCAATTCAAGGGAGTCAGAGATTTTAAGTTTTTGGCAATACTCTTGCATGTGTTTTCATATGTATAGCCTCAAGGAAATTAGATCTACTAGATGAGGTAAACAGCTCAGAAAACACGGACTATGAAGAAGAACAAACATGACAGGACAATGCTGTAACAGGACAATGCTGGACAATGCAGGACAATGCTGAACAGCATTGTCCTGTTGTGTTTGCTCCTCTTCGTAACCCGTGTTTTCTGAGCTGTTTTCCCCATCATGTATAACGTCAACCAACTGGCCCAGTTCTCCACCTTATTATAGAGTCTACTATAGTCCGTTGCAACCTAAGAACGAAGCGCGAGGGTAAGGCGGGCCGGGGAGGGAGGAAGCAGACGGACGCTAAAGAGAAGGAGGTTTCCCCCTCTCTTTTCCAGCGTTGCGTCTGCTTCCTCCCTCACCTGCCCATCTTACCCTCCCCTTCGTTCTTAGGTTGCAACGGACTATAGATACAAGTGGGGCTTAAAAAAGCAAAGAAACTTGGAGACATGAAAAATCATGTTTGCTAGCTACTACATGGAAACTAAAACTTTAGAATGATTAATATGAAAGTGTATGAGAGCCTTTTAACTGGCTTGCAAGCTTTGCAAATCTATATCTCATGTGATGGCATGACTACAGAATTGGGGTTGTTCACGGATGCTTTCTGTTAAGCAGTCCATTTAAGTATTGCAGTGCCTATTATGTTGATTGACTTTCCAACTACTGAAACTTAACTCTGCCTTAAAATTTTTCTTCTGTTGGTGTTAGGCATCTACTGGAGTATGTATGACACTTTTAAACGACAGTGCAAGCAGACCGAACCAGCATTCATGTTCAGCTTTGCTGCTGGGGCTACGGCAGGAACTGTGAGTACCTCTGACTTGCAATGTCTATTTTATCCTCAGCCATCTGTTGTTTTTCCCCTGCATGTTCCTTCACTGCTGTATCAAAGCTGCTTGCAATGTGCATGCGGGCCACATAAAGAAGGGACCTTTTTCGAGTAACGAGTGCCATCTGGGAGGTTGGGGTTGTCAGCGAACTACAAATGTGGGGCAGCCGAACATGCATTCGTTCGTCAGAACACATTGGCATCTTGCAGCTATATATCGGTTTTCATTGCTTTTTATGCTAATGTTTTAAAAAGAATTGTCAAAAAAATGAAAGCCGTTTACAACTCCTGTAACGCCGAATTAGAGCGCAGCTCTTGAGGAGGGGGGGAAGGCGCAGAGGGGGTTCACGTGACCTCGGGGGAGGGGGCGGGGGGGTCACATGACCTGGGGGCCACGTGACCTGAGGGTCACTTGACCTCGGGGGTCACGTGACCTCGGGGCGACCTTGCGGTTACGCCAAGGCGACGCCAACGCCGCTCAAGCCGGAAGCGAGGCGCCTAGCAGCTGCGCTCTAAAAGACTTAAAAAGGCACTGACACATCAAAATCATATTTTTTTATTATCCGAAACGATTGAAAACGGTGCCGGGACATTACCCTCAAAATTCGAAACTTGGGAATTCAGTATTTGTGAATTAAAAAAACAATTTCCAAATGCTGAATTTGAAGTTCCGCGCGGTCCCCGGCAGTGCAGTCAGTCAAATTTTGCGGTCTCCTGCGACTCGACTTTCTCTCGGACCTCCGCTGACCCGATGCGAGGAGGAGGCGAGCTGGCGGGATAGAAGGGAGCCGGCGCGGGAAAAAACCGGTTTCTTCGCCGACACGCCGGTCTGCTCGAGCGCCGCCAAAGAGAGGACACAAATCTAGGAAGGGACATCTCACCGAACTCTGATTTTTGGTATTTCAAAAAGAAGGGCCGTAGTGCGTTCGCAATTGCGTTAAAAAACATGTTTTACGATTGCCATTATTAAATGTTATAGAAATGTACGCCTACAAAGCTTCTAAATTTCCTGATTTTTGACGTCATCGATCATAAAAGCAAGGAGGTAGCACGAAAGATTTAAACGCCAAAAATAAAAAAGCGCAACAGCGCAAGAAAATTTTTTACGCAATGCGTTTTTTTGCGTGTTTATGACTACAACTTGCGTCGTTTTAGACAATAAAAAAAAATACGCCTCTAGGATGTAGTGCTTGCTAATATGTGCAAAGGTAGGTGCTGACATTGTTGGTCGTGCCCTCGTAAAATTGTGACGGCGCAGAAGCAAGGCCATGGGAGAGGGTGTATGCATGCGCAGAGCTTTACTGGAAACATGTCCTTTGGAGATGAAAGAAATCTAACAGAAAGAGCATGCTCCTGATTAGGCAAAAAGCCATACAGGGCTAACTTATTCAAAGTCATTAGTATGAAATGAGAGTGGTAGTGAGCAGCATCTCTGTTGTTATCAGTCTTACATGCTAATATGTTGTGTGTGCCTTAGTGGTAGTCATATACATTTCAAGTACATAATCCCTAAGTTGATTATAGTGGTTTTCCCATTTTCTTTGATGCCATTGTGGTGATTAGTAGCTCACAAAGGTGCATTAGCATCATCAGTTGCCCAAAATTAGAGAAATGTCTACAATTGCCTAAAGAGGTATGATATTACAAAAACGTGGCACCTATGCACCAAGTCAACACCCTAAAACCCTTGAAATTGCATCCAGCAATATGTGTGGAGTAAAGTGCTGCGCACAAGTTAAATTTTAGCATTTATTTGGCTGGCACCTATAGTAACCGGTTTCACACTCCTGAAACGGAAAACGAAATATTGACTGCAAGCAGGACGCTGTCGTAGCGCTCGTCTCCTCACTGATTGTACACTGCTAGGTGATGTCTTGTTTGAGTTGATGTGAGTTACCTAGTCTTGCGGGTCAGATCACGCATTTAAACATAAAACAATGCTCTTCTAGTGAGAGGCTAGAAGAATTAGCTCCATTCTTCCCCAGAGAAAAAGAGAGAGACAGAAAAGCAGATAAAGAAAGCAGACGCTAGTTCAGGCGTGTTCACTTTGCCGCAATGGGTTAATTCTAGTGCTTTTTTGCCAGGTACACTCGCTACGCACAGCGCTGGCGCATTCCCATTGTTACTTTTTTTTTTCACTTTTTCGGCACATTTTTTAGACTGTGTTGTTCTCTGCACGGCACAACTCTTTCATCTTCTCTGAAGCGCTCACATTTATCAGTGTCTCACTCGAATCGCAAAACAATGGTTGCCGGTACTTGTAAGGAACTCAAAGCAAGAATTTTGTCAAGGGGCTTTTGTCTTCTTTATTTTGGTGCGTCTTTTAACCAGGGTTACTGCTACAAGCGAAAACAGCGTGGCTGCAGTCACATCTACCTCTGTGCTGCATCACGTTTTGTGTTTCCACCGCCTTTGCCACATTAGTGCAAAAAAAGTGTTCTTTTCTTTTTTCCTTTTTTTTTACGGAAATTTTTGTTTTTTTACGTTTATGTACTTTTTTCTTGCCTGCCCAGCGAGAGGGTTTCTCCGTGAGATCTGTGTATGCGCTGGAACCTATTTTTAAATAATTGAGCACCGCACGTGTGTGCCATTTCAGAGCCAGTGCCAGCATTCTGACTTGATGTCACGGACATGAGTTGTTAAATACTAGAACATATCAGCGAAATACTTTTTGTAAAGTGACCTTTGATCGTGTCTTGCCTTCATGATTCGTGTACGCTTTTCATAGTGAATTCACTTGCATTGAACTGACACATGCACATTAGTGGTGCTATTGAGAGTGTTTTATTCATCCATTACTCTTTGTTTGCATGTATTGTCACATCTTTGATGAAGAAAATATGCATTTTACCACGAATGGGAACTACTTACAGTAGAACCTCATTAATACATTTTTCAGGGAAGCGTGGTAAAAATGCATATGATCTGGGAAAATGCAACAACCGTTAACACTTTTAGGGGCCTATAGATGAGGCAGGAAGCAACTCACAAGGCAGTTTTTTTCATGTAAACTTCCTCGGCTGTGGAGAACTACCGTATTTTGTGAGCAACAAATACGCAGGAAAAGTGTGAGAATTCAACCCAACACCTCAGGCAACGGCGCCATCGTGTCGGATTGCACGCCTGGCGCAGCGTGAGCGAATGTGGAAAGTCGAACCTGCTGCATGGGAAATAGAGAGTGGGAAAGAGCTCCAAGGGCAGTTCAAGTTGGGAACCCCAGAGGCTTAAACAGAGAGATTCGATGCTGGGCGAACGACAGCTGTTGAGGTATCACAAAGTCACCATGACTGCCCCGATTTCCTCGCAACCACCATTGTTGACACCGCTCCGACCGCACCACATCATGGAAACCGCTGCAATGGACGCTACGACTACGACGGTCATGGCATCAGCCCTCGAAATGATTGCGCGACTCCTGGAATAGAAGGTCACGTCACCTCCCAACGTTAACCCGATGAACATCAGTACTACTCCGGACCTGACTTCAATGCTCCCGACTCACTCCGGCAAAGAGACAGAATGCTTTGAAGATTGGCTCGCTGCCATTGAGTCGACGAGAGACCGCTCAGCCTGGAACAACCCAGCGACGTTGAGCGTTGTGAAATCACGCCTCCGCGGACGAGCCTTTGAATGGCACCGCACCGACGGCACGAGACTCAGACTAAACCATGTGGACAGCAGCAATCAAATCGGAATTCGACGAGCCTTTTCTTTTTCGCCAATGGCAGTTATGGGATTGCTGCGCCAATTGCGGCAAACTGCGCCAAGGGGATAACCCTGCTACACCCTGCTACATTTCGCCAAAATATGGGTAATCTGCGCCAAGCCTGCGCTCAAAGGACCAATTTAGGTCGCCTTTCAAAACCGAAACTAAACTGAGTATTGTAATTCAGCAGGCGTGTGTTATGTGGCGCAAGCGGCCACCTGACACAAAGTACCGTGCATCAATTATCCACCCGGTCTTGCATGGTTTTCCCGGCGTTCGCGCTCTCGTCTTGTGGGTCTCGTCTCTCATCTCTTTTTTTTATATTTTCAGCGATAGACGCGGATGTGTGCAGACGCTCCGATGCTAGCGTGCCGGGTACCAGCTATGCTGTCATGCTGTGAAACAAAACCACGTTTTTGCGCGGCAGGAGTTACTTTGTGAGCTGAAGCAACGGCCGTGGGAAAACCATATTTGGTCACTGCCTTTCAGTCACCGTGGTCGCGCGACGTCGAATGTTGCTGTCCCCACATCACTGCAGATATGGTACTTTCTAAAATGAAACTAAGTACCGCTGCATGTTTATCAACATTTCTGTTCTTGTTTAAATCATACGTTACTACAAAAATCCATCTTTAATTCAAAGACTGCTCTGTCAAAGTATTGATTATCTAGACTCCTCTCGGTGGGCCTTCTTTCGAGAGGGACCTCGATACGTGAAAAATGTGCCGCGAAAGAAAGTTGGTGAAGAGAAGTGAGCTAAATCAAAGAAGGCAATGTCTGTATGCTGAACCCGCACAGCGTGCTTGTTTGTTTCGAGTTCAGTCGTTGCACAAAGCGCTCCAAGAACGTTTTGAGGCTGGCTCGCAATGTCTTGCATCTGTGCACTCAGGTTCTTTATTTTTTGTGTGTTTAGCTTGTACCTTGTTTGGCGGCCTGGCAGGCACGCACCACTGGACTGTTTTTGTCGCATGGTCGAAAGTTACATTTTGTGTACAATTTTGGGGATAAGTTAGCGACAGAGATGAGGGGCATGGTTTCGGTTTCGATCAGACAGCCCTTGTCTGCGCTCGTGCGACGAAGCATGCCCAACAGCAAGTCTGCCGAAGTTGGCCTCACGTGCATGCGAACATGATTGCGTGACTGAGGCACCAGCTGGGACGCTTGCAATTCATTGTTTTACGTTTGCTTACTTTTGATGAAAATCTGGCACGTCGGGAAGCAGTAAGACGGTGGCAAGCTGTTTTTCGAAATCACTGGCAATGCCTACAGCACTGTACACTTGAGGGATGTCTAAGCAGTAAAAACAGAAGCAGCGAGTTCCGTACAACACATCACATCAGAACACAACACAACACAAAGTGCTCTTAGTCTGTACAGCACTTAAAACAAATATTTTATTTTCCTAAGAATATCTGCTCCAAAATCCACTTTTGCTGCTCCGAAACACTGTCTTGGGCTGCTCCAAAGCTGCTTTTGCTGCTCCAAAACACTGTTTTGGTTGCTCCAAAGGCCACATTTTCTGCTCCAAAACACTGTTTTGGTTGCTCTGAAGCGTGCGCCAAAATGGCTTAGGCCAATCACATCACTGCAATGGTTCTCCCATGTGAACGCTTGGACCCAGCAGCAGGAAGACAGTCTCGCAGACTACATGTACGCCCGCCTGCAACATATCAAGCGTAGAAAGTGCCCCTTCACAGACGCAGACATCGTCGACTGACTGATCGAAGGCACTCGAACAAACACGCAAAAACCGATGCTGTCTGCATTTTACGACTTGCACCGAGAATCTATCTCCGACTTTCTCAGCTACGTAACACGCCTCGACCGACAGCAAGTATGAATCCGAAACTACATTGCCCGGCACGGCAACCGAGGCAAGACCGCCTCCAACAACAAGCAGAGCAACTCTTTGGTCTCGAGTGGTCTTCGGCGGTGATCTCACGGATCACCGTCGAAGACCACGACACCGCCCGCCAGATTGTCATCGGACACGCTTGCAAGGTGTTACAATTAAAGGACATCGCACGAAAGCCTGCTCCAAACCAGACACACGCACCGAGGAGCAGAAAGGAGCCACCACCCAACGAAAGTAAAGTCTCACACACGCGCCGCACTCGCACTTCCAACAAGGCAACAGATCATGTCAACAGTGTAGTTTTCACCTACGCTGATGTGCCGAAAAAGACCATCTCATTTCCCATGATCATCAGCGGCCTGCAGATGCTGCGCTCAGGGACACCGGATCTGCCGCCACGCTCATTTCAGAGGACTTCGCACGGTCCCACAGTTTCTGCATCACACCCGACGACAATGTTTTGCTGAAAGAACCGTTCGGCGAAGCTCAGCACCCGCTAGGCACCACTCAAGCGACCATCATGATCGGACACGTGGCTGCTACGGTTGAGGTTAGAGTTGTCCAAAATCTCCCGCGCACCCCCGCCTAAACGTCGGACTCGTCTGCCGCGAAGCCATTCCCTTTGACTACATTGAGCGCTACAGCAACGCAACTCACTCTATTGAATGGATTTCGATAACGTAACCAACACCTATTCATTCCCACTCGTGCACATCAGCGAGCATGGACAGCCCGACCTCGCATTTCGTTGCGCTGATTCCTCGCTCCATTGACAAATTGTTGCAGCTTGAAAGCGCACAACTTCGTGACCCCGTAGGCACAACAGATATGTCAGCCGTGACCGACTGTCGTAGCACACCGGATTTTCCGTGCCCCGATGCGCACCCCGAAACACCGCAGCGAGACCTGATCTGTCTTACCATTCCACGGATCCATCGAAACTCACGATTCAACGGTGTGTGAAAAAGCGCATTTTCCACCCCTTCATACGTCTGACAGGGTTAGAGACATTGTCTGCTCTCTCAACCAGCCCTCAGAAGTATGCGACAAGGACTTTATGACAGTAAAATGCACACTTCTGGAAAATGTAAAAGTCTTTGCGACCCCCAACAGAGACCTTGGTCTCTGCGAACGCGTTCAACACAGCATCGAGCTTACCGACAGAAAGCCTGTGCGAATGCAACCTTACTCGACAAGCAAAACCAACAAAAAATTCATTCGCGCAGAGACCAACGAATGGCTGCAAAAAGGCATTATACGTCGCTTGAAGTAGCCGTACACCTCACCTGTCCTCATTGTGCAACCACACCATAAGTCAATCCCAAAAAGGCTTTGCATCGACTACCGGTTCCTCAATGCAAAGACAGTCAAACGAGCTTACCCAATGCCCCGTCCTGACTCACTCCTCTGGAAGACAGCTGAACCTCGTTACTTCACAAAACTCGATCAAAAAAGGCATTCATAAACATTGCCCTCCACGACAAAGACTTCCACAAAGCAGCTTTTGTTACCGAGGGTGGACACTTCGAGCCTATTCAAATGCTTTTCGATCTATGCACAGCACCCGCTGTGATGCAGAATGCCATGAACAACGGCCTCTGCAAACTCATCGCAACCGGACATCTGATCCTCTACATAGACAATGTTTGCATTTTCACTGACAACAGCCAGAACACATTGACCTTCTGCGCTGAATTCAATAATAATAATAATTTATTTCCTCTCCAGGGAGCGGAGGGGCAAGGACAAAAAGCTGCATACAGCAACTTGACGAGGTCCCTGCCCCGATACAAACGGCAGAAAGAGTAGTGATGACATGTTCTATAATCCCTCATTTACAAAAATAATGAAACAACAAAAACAAAACTACACACATACAATAAAAATTAAGCAGTGGTCAACCAAAAAACGTGTGGGTTAAAATTTGTTAGTCAGAGCTAGTGAAAGTCATGAACAGGAACATTATATGGAACTTGGACCAGCCTCCACAACCTGGGACTATGCATCGACATCCGGAAGTGTATCTTCATGGCAGGTACAGTTCCCTTCCTTGCCATCATCATTTCCCGAGATGGAATCGCCCTAGACCCTAATTGTACCACGGCAATTTTAGACTATGGCCCGCCACGCGTGAAGAAGGATGTTCAATCATTCCTGGGCCTCGCATCACACTACCGTCGATACATCAAGGACTACGCTCAGATTGCACAACCCTTGACAGATCTGACCAAGAAAGACGCCCTTTTAACCTGGTCTCCAACGTGTCAAGAGACAATGGACACGCTCAAGAAACGCTTGACCGGGGCTTTGATCCTCGCAACACACACGGAAGTTCACAGTGACGTGTCATACACAGCATTTGGAGCTGTTCTCTCACAATGACATGCCAAGGAAACTTGAGTTGTGGAGTACGCCAGCAAGAAAGTCCCCAAAGCAGACCAGCATAAGCATTCCACAGACTTGAAAGCTATCGCTGCACACTGAGCAATCACCAATCACTTCCATGGATACCTCCAAGGCCTCAAACATATCTACTTGTACACAGACAACTGGGCCATTATGCATGTCATGTCAAAGAAAAGTCCACAAAGATAATTTGCACGGGTCGTTCTTGATCTAGCGTCGTACAACTTAACGATCCACCACACCCCAGGTGAATCCGTCGTCATCGCTGATGCACTGTCTCGAGTTCCAGACACCGTACAATCCGTCTACATGCTCCTGGCTGAAAACTCATGGCTCAGCGACGCCCAGCAACACTATCCTGCGCTTGTCACGATCATACGAAAGTTGGAGCAACAAACCCGGCCAGCGCCGCAACGCGTGTCTCCAGCCTTTACCGACTATTCAACGGCACTCTGGTACACGTCTCCAACATCGGCGACACGGAATGACTCCGCTCAGTCATCCCGACTTCTTTGCGACAAGCTGTTTTGCGCAGCTACCATGACCATGACGGACATGAAGACAGCTCTCGCATTGCTTTGAAAATTCAGCGCCGTTACTACTGGACACACATGACTCGTGATATCCAAACATACGTCCGAAGATGCAACAAGTGCTGGCACTTCAATCATCCGACTGGGGTCCAACCAGGCACTCTCAACCCTCATGCACCACCACAGACCCCTTTTGAACGAATCACAATGAATCATGTTGGGCCTATCAACTCGGAAGACGGTAAAGGTCCTTTATCACCGCAGTTGACCTCACCACGCCAGGGCATAGCCAGAAGGGGTGCTTATGGAGGCTTCAGCCCTCCCCGAAATCCAGCCGACCCTATAATATACACATGCATTTTGACCCTCCTTCCTCTCTCCGCACCCCAAGTCATGGACATCCCAGCCACCTCAACCAAACCCCCCACTAAAAAAAAAAAAAATATTCCTGGCCTACGCCACTGCACCATGTGCTTCATGGTCCTCGCGCCCCGCGTGCTTGACAAGTCGAACAAGCATGTCCTTCCCAATTTCTCGAAGAAGAAATCATACTCTCATTATGTATGCCGCAAGCCATCATAACCGGCAACAACAGGCTCTAACCTCACGTTCGAGCTTCACGGTACTCAGCTGACAGGCAAATTCCAGCACATCCTAACAGTATCTTACGCTCCCGAAACTAACGGCTTAGTCAAATGCACCAACGGAAAAATCCTTCCATGTCTGCAAAGGAACATCAACGGCGACAGCGACGATTGGAGCGACCATCTCCAGGCAACCACCATTCAAGTAAACCAACAGCCGCAGGCTGGGCTCTAGACATCGTCATTCAAACTCCTGTTCAACTTTGTTTCACGTCGACCAGTGGACAATGAATTTTCCCCGCTTCCCGTCAAGGTCAGCGACGTCCATGCCAACCGCGATGCTGCAAAGGCAA
Source organism: Ixodes ricinus (assembly GCA_037355805.1). Taxonomy (NCBI): domain Eukaryota; kingdom Metazoa; phylum Arthropoda; class Arachnida; order Ixodida; family Ixodidae; genus Ixodes; species Ixodes ricinus. The sequence goes on along the minus strand of JAZHYW010042430.1, from coordinate 1,155 downwards.
ACCTTGCTCTCTACCTTCACAGCATGAAGCGTTCCTACGATGCAAAGCATCGACCAGCTCCATACAGCGTCGCGTGTTATGGAGCAATGGAGACAGGGTATGGTACACGAATGGCCTTCGTACCTCGAAACTTGGCCTGCTTTTCTACGGACCGTACGTTGTCACCAACTTGGACAGGCAAGCCTACGCCATTTCCGGGTTTCCCCCTAAAGCACACTGGATCGTCGTCAAGCTACCACATGACAAATCAAGCTTTTTCACAAACAACCGGCCTTTGACACCAAATACACCACTTCGCAGCTATTTGACGAAGCCGACGCCAACCCGCCGGATGAGGTAATTACTAAGAATGACGCCGCTAAGCGCAGCAGTCGATTCCTCCGATCGTCTTCAGATTACATGCCAACGCCGCCCTCTGCAATGATTGGGCGGCTCTGTCACTGAAGATGCAGACGATTGCGAGGACGAAAATTTTTGAGTCCGGGAGTGAAGCAAATACGCAGGAAAGGTGCGAGATATTCAACTCGACACCCGTGGGGTCTCGTCAGCCCCCATCCGGTTGACCAACTGGACGGCGGCGCCTAGAGACCTCGTTGTCGGTCGCCTCCGTGGCAAAGACGGCGTCTTTGGTGCCCGAGTGCCTCCTCCCTCAGTTCCCATACGAAAGATGTTGGCGACGGTGGCGGTAGACACCTGCGAGCCCCCTTCCGGAGGGTGCCGGCGCCCGAGGGCATGCACGTGCTGCGGCAGAGCCGGAAGGCGAGGTTCAGCAGCAGACCGCCCACGTTGGTGAAGAGGCTTCCGCCTCTCTGGTGCGCGGCGACTGGGGAACAGTGAGGGAAGCTGGGACGACGAACAAGAGGAGATTGGATGTGCGACTCTCGCATGGGAAACGGGCCACGATAGACGTTCGCGGTGGTGGCGACCGTGACGCCGACTCGGGCGGCGGCGTGGTGACATTGTCCGGACTTCAACCCCGGATCCAACCCTCGACAGTGACGTCCCCGGGATGCGGTGTGGGACTAGCACCGCTGGGGCGATCGGCAGGCAGCATGTAGTGACAGCACTCCCTTCCCAGGCTTCCTTGGTGACTTTTTCCAATCCCAAACACCCCCCCCCCCCCCAAGCAGAATGTGAGGGGAATACAGTTGAACC
>JAZHYW010042427.1:0-12179 GCA_037355805.1 Ixodes ricinus | reverse complement strand
TTAAGGAGGACACAACCTTGAATTGCACATTTTTTCCAAAAAATGCATATTCAGAACTGCAGAGTTTCGGCATGTATGGATAACGAGGAACACTCTCACAAAGTCTTGTCAATGTGCACTGACAAACAATGTCAAAAATAATTATTCTTTATGTGTTGGTGAGGTGTACAGCACTGCGTAGCACTCGTCATCCACAAGTGAAAATAGCTGAAAACAATGTCAGTATATCAGAAAGAAGTTTGAGGAAGACATCACCTACACTGCTGGAAAGAATTTCTGACATTTAAGGCGCAAAAAGAAAATTTTAAAAAGTCATCTTGAAACTTCAAGTGCATTTATCTCAGCTGCACTTTTGGCAGCAAATCCCACCTTAATAAAACTATCGTTTCAGTATGAAACTACCGAAAGACTTAATATTTGCGGATTATATGCCGAAACTTTATCGAGCCGGTTACTATGAACTTAGATTTTACAATTTCATGTTTCTTTATTATGAAAAATTGTAATTTGCAAAACTTGGCAAATGTAAAAAAAAAAAAAACTTTCATAAATTTTTTTTTATTTGTAAAATGCATATTTTTTAAATTTCTTTTCATAGCAACCGGCAACAAGTATTCCAGTATGCATTCCACCAGAAAAATATGTGGTTATCAACACCGTTTCTCAACGATAGATTCATTGAGCAGATTCCATACAAAGCTACGTTTTTGGGGTATAGTACCTCATAAAATTGGTTCACAGGGCTGAAACTTTGCATGCCCTCCTTCTATATGGCTACAAATACCACCTGCGAATTTCACACCGATTGAGTTAGCAGTTTAAAAGTAGACATGTCCAGGTAGTGTCCCCCCTTAAGATATGATTTTATTTGTGTGCTTTTTTCTGGCCTGAAAAAAGCCTGCGACGTCACAGCGTGCTTGCTGCATATAGGCATGTTGTCATGTCCTATCTTTTTATATTTCGTGGGCTTTTTTTTAGGTCAGGGAAATGAGCACAGAATTTGCAAACACCTCAATCAAGTGTTTCCGAAAACACTATTTTTTTTTGTTAGTTACGACACCTTGTATACCCTAAATTCAAATAGTAATGCTGTCGCATTTGCATTTGTTGCCCTGACTGCTTTCGAAGCTGTGAGGCTACCATTGTATGTTTACTTGCCCTTGCTTTGTTGCTTTGTCTGTTCATCAGATATTTTCTTAGATGCATCTCTCATCACCAAAGGATGCATGTTTCCTTTCATGTGTGTTTCGGTTTTGTTCAGCCCTTTCATGATCTAAATTACTTCCGAGTAATTAAACCAGGCCAGTCGGAATGTTGATTTCAAGCAAACATCCTGGCATGGATTCATAAAGCAGATTAGCAATCCAAAAAATGGCATTGACAAATGTGTGAACGGTTTCTTACCATCCCACCTATTTGGTGCAGCATTACAAGTGCTTCTATGAAATGTTAAAAACACAAATAAGAGTACTGCCAAAGGCTTAAAATCTCTGATGATGCTCTCATTGGATCATGGTGGCCTACCTTCCACAGTTTGCCAAGTTATCTGAAACAGAGTATTGTAAGAACTTTGCATACTTGTCACATAATGGGTTCAGAATGAAAAATCTCTTATCAGAGGACTTAATAGATTACTAAGAGACAACAATTTGCATCTTTGTTGATGCATGCTTTCTCTCCAACACGTGAAGTTGTAACATTAAGCTTCAGAAGCATTCCCTTTCTAAATGTCACTTTTTTTTTTCCATCTTACACATGGTCTGCCGAAAAAAGCCCTTGTGCCAATAGAACCGAAATTCTTATTGTCATAAAGGCTTGTAAAGAGGACCCCAGAAACAACTGCTGCACACTTGTTCAGCAGCTGACGCATGGCTTACGGACTGTATTTACTTGTGTGTCCTCAACTTGCAGGATGCTTTTATAAAGATAGCAAGAAATGAAGGCATCACATCTCTCTGGAGTGGCTTACCTCCAACCTTGTGAGTTTGTAGATGATGTAGAGCTCTGATTTGCTTGAAGCTTGATGTGACTAAACAGGATTTTCTTGAGAGCTTGGTACAGAAGCATCACCTAAAACTGGCAATAGTGTTTGAGAGCAGTGTTGTCACCTACGAAGCTGCCTGACTTGCTTCCAAGTTGGCTAAAGGTTCACTATGTAGTATAGATTGAAAGTAGAACACCTTTCTGGAAACCCCCATGCCACTTTAAGTCCTGAAAACAGTTTGAGGACATATAGTGTACATTTTTGCGCATTCAGTAAATTCTTAAGTATGTCCAATATGTTAACAAAATTTATTCCCCATTATCTTGTGTTCTTGGGGGTTCTTGGTAAGACATGATCGATATGAACGTCTTTAGCGTTTGCTTCGCCAGGTTCTTTGTGTGCACAACTGTCACGGTTGCCTATTGCCAAGCTTTTTCTCTCAAAAATCTGAGGGCATGTGAATTTAATTTAGTTCAATACAGATGCAAGCTTGTGCTGCTAAAGTTTCCAGCATAAGCTTCCGCTGCTCCCAGCCCCATAGGGAGTCAAATTCCAAGCTGCAGACTGAGACAGCAAGGGTTAAATTCCCACTCATTTCGGTCTAAATATGGACGAGTGTTAACAAGTGCGCATTTGCATAATCACTACTGCATGGTGCACATTTAAAATCCCAGCGTCCCTATGGTACACGGAGTGACCAAGTGGAACCGAGGGACCGGGACAACATTGTCTGCCGCGATTGGTCACCGCCGTGCCGCTGACCAATCGCAGCAGACGGCATTGTCCCAGTCCTTTGGTCCTGCTTGGTCCTGCCACGTAGCATAGGGCCCCTAGATAGCAGTAGTACTTCCCTGGCCAAATTGTCTTTTTGCAGTGGAGACTCAGGTCTCCAATTCATATTTTAAGGCAGTATAGCTTCTTGCTCTTTAAACATCCATTCAGCAAATTTGATTGACTTAGCACAGTGTACAGACACCTGCTTGTGTGGGTTTTGACTGAGTCCTTTTTCATGTGTCTGAGTTTCAGACAAAGAAGCCTCGTTATTATATTACCTGAGAATCTGTTAAGTGTATTTTTTCATAATGAGAAAAGAAGTGCAGCTGTTGTACCTCTTTTACAAATTATTACAGTATATCCATTAACAGGGTGTGTATTGAGTTATGGTAAAGTATTAGTTCACTCATGCACTCATCAGGTCCCATGTCTTTACACTATAGCATTATGCTGACTGTGCAAAGAGCTCCATAATGTGATAGGGGTACCACAAGCAACTGTAAAACACCTGTAGAGTCATCTTTTTGTGACTTCACTTTGTGGCTGTGAACAGGAATTTTGGGCTTTATTTGTCTATTGAACCCTCACAATCCTTCAAGGGTACCATATATTCAAAACTGCTCATGAGAATTTGTTTGTATGTATGATTAGATAGTTTACATTTTACAATAATTTTATTATTATTATTAGTTTGACATGAAGCAAGTCACAAATGTCTTGTATTTAAGGAGAAACATTGAAGTGACACAACTTGATGCTTTGTAAGAAACATGCCAAAGGTGTGCTATTCTTTGTCCCCTTTTTATTTCTGCATGTCTCCTTTACAGAGTAATGGCTGTTCCAGCGACCATGCTCTACTTCACAGCCTATGACCAGATGAGAGGAATGTTGTGTGCTCGCATGGAGGTGCAACCGGCGTTGCAGCCCATCTGGATTCCTGCTATGTCAGGGGCCACTGCTAGAGGTCAGTTGCTGACCTGCAATGATTTTGTTAAACTGTCATTAATAATAGTTGTTTGTACTTTAAAAAGAAATATATGCTGAGCAAATTTGTTTATTGCAGAACCTTCCAGATTACTAAGAATTTTGGTTTCTGAATGACAAGGACATAGTGTCCATGGACCCTCTTCTCACCTTTATTTGGGCATCTGTTGGGCATTAATAAATGTATGCAAAATGTTAGTTTGGAGTAACAGTGATGGAGAGAAATGCCTAAAGGCCAATTTACCAATCTGTGTTCAATTTTGAAATTTTATTATTTACTTCTTATATATGAACAACACCAACATCAGTGATAAAGCTTTTTTTCCAAGCATACCGTAACAAAATAAAAGAGAATTTCTTATCGTCAGTACAGAAGTCCTGCAAATTTCATACAGTTAATTAACCCTAAAAGTCTTGTTTTCTTGTACGATCGGGGTTTAAAAGGACTGAGCAAGGTACTTCAAACTTGTATCTTCTATACCGATACCTGGTACCCTTGAAAATTCTATTTTAGATAGCAATACAAGATACATGCATAAAAATGTATTTCTGATACTGATAGTCAATTCTATCTTACTAGATAGGTGCTTGGATATGTTGCTGAAATCACATCTTTATGTAGGCTAACAAACAATACTTAATACAAGATGCTGAACTGTATCTGAAGATACTGTCAGATACATGTATCTTCTATACTGCCTTGCCTTGTGTGAAGAAGAGGGAGGGGGGGGGAGGAAAGGGGAGAAGTGGTGATGGACCGAATCTGCCGAACTTCAGATTCGGCAAAGTTCGGCAAATGCCGAACTTTTGAAGAAAGTTCGGCAAGGATTCGGCAAAAATTCGGCAAATGTCTGCGCACGCGCGAGAACGCTACCGGGCCGTGGATTGCAAATGGACGCCGTGCAGTGGTGAGGTTATATCGTGCAGTGCACGGTGGTGCAGCGTAGTACAACCAACTCAAGCTCGTTGAGTACAACCAGTGGTTACGGCGAGGTGTGGAGTGAGTAGGCAACACGGTAATTGTGTTTGTGAGCGAGTGTGGTTCTCTTCAATATTTTCTGCCTCAAGAATAGAAGATCGACCAGTAATTTACGCAGTCCACTGCGCAAGTAAAAAATGATGCGGTACATTCTGCATGACGGGATTTTAATTTGACATTTCCACTTGATATATTTGCTAGTATCCGGCGGCGCGCTCAGCTGCATACCGCGACTACGCGTATAAGAACTATCGTGCGAAGTTCAACCGCCGACCAAGGCCCGCTCGCACGGATCAAGTTTCGTTCACGGAGACGGCTGTTACCGCGGGCGCCTCCTCAGACTCACTCAACCTACGACGCAGCGTGCATCGCGCTGCGCCGTTCTGTTACGGTTTAAATAAACGCATTACCCTGAGTATGTGAAACCACTGATGCAACGAGGTAGTTGAAACATTGGCCGACAATTACTTTAAAGCACTCGTCGCAATTATAACAATTCTGTTTTCGGCTCAGAAGTAGTGTGTGCCGCTGCGCTGCGCACTCTGCGCGAGTGTGTGGGCCGCCCTTAATTTGCGAGTCCAATGGCCATATTTTGTCCTTCCTGTGTTCGTCCGCGTCTTAAACGTCGAACTGTTGTGTGTTGTGTCTATTCATTAACTCACGGAAAGTTGGTTGGCAGGCGCCTCAGCGTACGGGTTTGTAACCTTTCTGCCAGCCGCGCACGCTTCCCGTGTTTTACTATTTTGTGCAAATAAAGATTGATTGGTTGATTGATTGTTTTTTCAACCAGCGTTATTTCGCGATTTTCCTGTATCTTCATAAAACTAAACACAGAACTATATTGCTCGACGTTGCGCATCCGACGTCTCTAACTTTCCCTATCTTTCTAAACGTTCGTGTTTGTCCTAACACCAGAAACTGGCATTTTAAACGTTAAAAACGAGACGTTGCTAATATGGGACGCATACTTTCATGCAAAGCTGACGTCAAGTGACTCAAATCGAAGAACATGCATATTTACAATAATAATATTAACTTTTCTGGTGAAGGCTCAGCAACCGTTGCATTCGTTTTCGCGCACAGAACGGTAAGTCTCAGAGAAAGCAAGAACGCAGCGTTATTGCCCTCATTTTAACACTGTACACACACATGCAGGCAGGGCGGATGCAGGAATTTCCTGAGGGGAGGGTCAGGTGTTGGTCAGCGTACCATATGTTTAGGAACCCCCTCACCCTCTCCTTCGTTTTACGCCCTAAATTTTACACATACAGGAATCAAGAGGGGGTCAGGACATCCGGACCCCCTCTCTAAATCCGCCCCTGCATGCAGGGTTGCGCTAATAATGCCTCGAAACCGAAACTCTCGTAGCGTGATTCGTGACTGCCACCGCTGCCACCCAACCTCGTTGTCACGCCACTTCTGCTAGAAGTCACTCTAAAATTGCCAGTAAACACATAAAAACGACACCGATACAATTATCTTGTAGAATATCACCTTACTTAGCAATAACTGTGTCAATATGCATTACATGTTGCATTTAAGTTAAGAAAAAAACAACATAAAACCTTTTTTCGCCAGAAAAAACTAAATTTCAACGTAAGTCTGGTAACAATGTATTTTTGCCGAATCTTTGCCGAATCTCTTGAAAAATTCGGCAAAAGTTCGGCTTTGCCGAATCCCAAGATTCGGCGCCGAACTTTCGATTCGGCAAAAGTTCGGCCCATCACTGGAGAGAAGTGAGAAGTGAGAGGTTGTTCCAGCAGAATTGTTTTAACTGGTATCGCCTCCATGAGAGGAAAATGAGAGAGGAAGCATGTCTCATATGAGGCATATTGTAGCAGGGTTTGAATATAAGATAAAGGGGCGACAGTTATTAAATAGCATTTTTTCAAGTTCATTTGGAGCCATGTCCAAACGTAATTTTCGGCAAAAGCTTTCATTTAGGTGCCGACCATTCCAATATATATCTGCTGGTTTGTTTCTGTATCTGTCTTACAAATAGAAACAATGAAAACACTGCATTAAATAAACTGATTTTCTACCAGATTTTTTAATTTTTTCCCATTTCAGTTTGCAAGTCTTTTTATTTTTATTTATGGGGTGCTGCAAACTTAAACCTTGAATTTACTTCATAAATAGTGTTGTATTTTCTAAATTTATTTGAATTTTGTGTGTGTAAAAAAACAAGCAAGTTGTTCTGTTTGGCATCTTGTCGATGTTTCCTATACATTTTTTCTTTTGCTTTTTCTACTGTGGTATCTAGTGTTCTCAGCAACTCTCATCAGTCCACTGGAAATGGTTAGAACAAAGATGCAGTCCAAGAGGCTCAGCTACTTTGGTAAGAAACATCTCTTAGTTCATCTGATCTGATGCCTTGGTGCTGCAGACATACAAAAAAAATAAAAATAAAAAAAAAAACATTCAGTTTTGCTGGTTGGCTTGCAGCCATCTCCTTACAGGAAAGCCTAATATGCAGTTATTGTGCAAACTACGACCCTACTGTGATACATTTTCATGCAATCATTCAGACAAGTGGCCCAAGATGTCTGGCTTGGGCTACTTGTGATGTTCTATGCAAGATGCATGTACTTTTTTGTATGTGTGTGTTCAGTCCTGTCATATCCCTTGTGAGATTGACAGACAATTCCTAACAGAGAAAAATGCAAGGTGAGTGATCTTCTGTTGTGTCTTTCAAGGAAAATATATAAGAGAAAGCAATGTCGATATTGACCTTTGTAAACTCTGGAGCAAGGGGAGTACTGAACAAGGGCAGCACAGAGCTCCAAACAAAGTGCTCGAATGTCAATATGCAGGCTCCCTCTACAGATTTGTGAACAGTGTTCCGTGATGCTGTTCCCTGCCTCGAGGATGTTGAGATATTTCCTCGGTCCGTTAAAGGGGCACTAAAGTTCTTTTTGAGATCCTTGTTTTATTGTCACAACTCAATCCACGAGTTCTAAGCATCTTAGAAACCCCAAAATTACATTCATGTGCAGTCGATTTGCATATTAAAAAAGTGATCTAAGTTCCCGACATGTCCCATTGGCACAGAACGACAGATGGTGCTACAGAACCTTGCTGAATATGGTCGAACGACGGACTGCTCTTGTCAGCCACTCGCGAACGATGGGTTCTAACGACGGACGAGCAGGATTGGAAGTGGGCTTTCCACTTAAGAATGTGACTGCAATATTTGTACTTTTCAAAGTGTTGATCGTGGCAGGCTATGCTACGTTCACACTATGGATGCAACACGCCGGTCTTTCATAACACATGAAAACGTAAGCGCAGGAAGCGGAACAATTTCGTTCAGACTACAAGCAATCGTGGTCTGAGCTGAGCTCGCTCCACTTGTCAGGGTTAGGTTTGCGTGTGTTATGAAAGATCAGCACCTTGTGTTCATAGTGTGAACATAGCATTAGTCCCGCTAAGCGTGCTTATTAGCGAGCACCGGCGTACTGCAGAAAGCGACACCCGCAGATGCAAGCTCCCGTGTGTCGCTTTTCTGCAGGGCATCTGTGCTCCGTAAGAAGCGCGCTCAACAAGGCTAACTCGCAGCGGTCAACACTTCGAAAAATATGAATACCAGAGTTTATGTTAAAGCGAATATTGAATAACATATTATTCAGAGCTACTATTAGAAAATTTTAATATTGGCTCAACATTACTTAAAACTCACTTGTAACTTTTTTTTTTTTCACATCTGTTTATTGGTAAGTTTTGATAACAGCATATCAAGGCACTCTTTACCCAGTGTTTGTGTGAGGTACAAGTCGGCAAATGTTTTTAATTTATGCTCATGTCACATAGGTTTTCATCAGGATTGCAGGAGGTAGAGAGAGCCACTCAGGCTGCACTTATTTCATGAAGTGGACATTGTCTGTCTGTTTATCATACTGACATTTAGCGAGAAAAACAGGGTGGGCAAAGTCGCCTTGGTGGCTGTGAGGTAAAGAGCCGGCGTATGGGTCCCCAGGTGGTGGGTTCGAATACCGGCCGGGGTGCCCGCAATCCGACGGAGGATTATTGCGAAGAGGGCGCCGTGTAGCCAAGCTTTCGGTTGCACTTCAAAAGATACCCAGGTGATCTAGGTTAAACCTCAGTCCTCCGCTGGGGCATGCCAGGCACTCTTAGTTGATTTGGCACGTAAAACACCCAAATTTTACATGGTAGGCAACTTTTAGGGGTTGGTTGCTTTCTGCTATTCTAATAGATTTATGTTTGACATTTGAATGTACTTACATATTGCTAATATTGACAGAAAAATTGCATGTGCGAGCAGCTACGACGTTGAGTTTTCTCTAGCAAATCAGTATGCATAATGAGATACATCATTTTCGAGGAGAAAGCCATTTGCATATATTTACTGCGAACATGCATTTGTACATGCAAAATCTGTGACCCCTGTTTGCTGTAAAAACATTTTTTTTTTTGACAGTTGCAGTTGTGCTGTTGTAGCGTGTAATTTTGTATGACATCAAAATAGAGTCTTCTGTTAATCTGTACTCTTTTCTTTGCTGTTCTTGTTCAGCATAACCTAAACTCTATTTACTTCTTACACCCACTCTAGCCAACTGTACAGCGTCCTCATGAATTGAATAAATAATTCGTAACAAATTCAGTTGTTGGAACATTGTTATCCCCACTAATCCATGCGCGTGATATGCACTCCGTTGCAGGGAATTCCTAGACTCTCTTGGACCCAGTTTCCATGACAAGGCCAGATTGGCACTACACTATTTTCAATGATTTTATCTTCATGAGGCACCTTCTTCGGCAGCCTGTCTCACTCTTATTCTGAGCATGCCTCGAAATTTGGGAAACGAGAACTTTGAGAACGACATGCTTTAATTTGAGTGCTGAAAATAGGCTTAGGTGGTGGTGTGTGGTGCTTCCAGATAACATAACATAGTCCTCAATCTGCGGTTGCTAGCCGTTTGCAGTGCATGTAACCCTCACGAATACTTCCTTTGATTCTTTGATGATGCAGAGATAGGGCAAGCGGTGAGGAGCCTCGTCAACACAAGGGCGTTCTCTCTTTGTACACTGGACTTGGACCCACGCTTCTACGGGACGTTCCTTTCTCGTGTAAGTGGCCCATGCACTGGCTTGCATTCCTAACCTGCAGCACTGCACCCTTTTAAATTGACAGAGACGTCAGTATCATAGTAATCTTATCTGGATAGATACATAAGGGGGCAAATAAGAAAGCAGACTTGTGTCAAAACCGAAAATCAATATTTAATGGTGTACATTTCTGCCTGAAAATCCTGCATTGTCGATGGAGGGACGACTGACTGTCCACAGCTACCTTGGTTTTTTGCTGTGTTCCGGCAGCTGAGAACATTCTGTGCAGGCAAGCACTACAAGTGCCACAATAAGACTGAAGAATTCCTGAATAGCTGACAAAGTTACCTAGTACAAAAAATACCACTACTAACACAAATCAAACCCTGGCATTATGAGTAGGGAGTAGGAAGTTGGAGCATCTGCCGCTGAGGCGTCAGAATGACTACCATAAAGCCCAAAACAATTGTGCATCCATGGTGAAGAGATTAACGTAAGGAGTAGGATCCCTTTTCCACGACGGTGATGTCATCCAAGTACGCTTGAACTCCGGGCACTCCCCGCTGCACTGCCTCCAGTTAAACTTTGGGGAAACCCAAAGTTTGACTAAAGCTAAGTAACGGCGCGCCGGTGTTCAGTGAATACGTGGACGACGCGCTCTTTGAATACCTGGAGTGCGAAAGAAGTGCAGAATGAGCCATTAGCAACCAGCTTCTTTCTGAAGAGGCTGTCAAAATAGCCAACGGCATGCAGTTGGGAAACATCGCGGAATGCTGCGAACTTTTATTGCGGCCGACTCTGAGGAGTCTTTTGGGTGGTTTTGGAAGTGATTAACATAGCAGTGACAAATCTTTGGCCCAAGAAAGTCTATGTTCTCAGAGATAAATAAAATAATAAATCTGTGTGCACTGCAATTTTTTTTTTTTTTTTCGGGCGCAAATAGTTTGTTTGTGCCATCTTGAATTTTGGTGCCGTTCCGGGATAGCGCTCCCCCCCCCCCTTTGCAGGTAATTTTGACTTGCGTGCGGGGGAGGGGGGGGGGCGCTTGCTCGGAATTTTACGGTAGGTAAAAGCAAGAGGTTTTACATCTCTGAGTATACAGATATCAAGCAGAATTGCTTGGTATCTTGTGGGCCAAGCGTGGTAAAAGATAGCAATTCAAGGGAGTCAGAGATTTTAAGTTTTTGGCAATACTCTTGCATGTGTTTTCATATGTATAGCCTCAAGGAAATTAGATCTACTAGATGGGGTAAACAGCTCAGAAAACACGGACTATGGAGAAGAACAAACATGACAGGACAATGCTGTAACAGGACAATGCAGGACAATGCTGAACAGCATTGTCCTGTTGTGTTTGCTCCTCTTCGTAACCCGTGTTTTCTGAGCTGTTTTCCCCATCATGTATAACGTCAACCAACTGGCCCAGTTCTCCACCTTATTATAGATCTACTAGATACTAGTGGGGCTTAAAAAAGCAAAGAAACTTGGAGACATTAAAAATCATGTTTGCTAGCTGCTACATGGAAACTAAAACTTTAAAATGATTAATATGAAAGTGTATGAGAGCCTTTTAACTGGCTTGCAAGCTTTGCAAATCTATATCTCATGTGATGGCATGACTACAGAATTGGGGTTGTTCACGGATGCTTTCTGTTAAGCAGTCCATTTAAGTATTGTAGTGCCTATTACGTTGATTGACTTTCCAACTACTGAAACTTAACTCTGCCTTAAAATTTTTCTTCTGTTGGTGTTAGGCATCTACTGGAGTATGTATGAACTTTTAAGCGACAGTGCAAGCAGACCGAACCAACATTCATGTTCAGCTTTGCTGCTGGGGCTACGGCAGGAACTGTGAGTACCTCTGACTTGCAATGTCTATTTTATCCTTAGCCATCTGTTGTTTTTCCCCTGCATGTTCCTTCACTGCTGTGTCAAAGCTGCTTGCAATGTGCATGCGGGCCACATAAAGAAGGGACCTTTTTCGAGTAACGAGTGCCATCTGGGAGGTTGGGGTTGTCAGCGAACTACATGAATGTGGGGCGGCCGAACATGCATTCGTTCGTCAGAACACATTGGCATCTTGCAGCTATATATCGGTTTTCATTGGTTTTTATGCTAATGTTTTAAAAAGAATTGGTCAAAAAAATTAAAGCCGTTTACAACTCTCTGTAACGCCGAATTAGAGCGCAGCTCTTGAGGAGGGGGAAGGCGCGGAGGGGGGTTCACGGGACCTCGGGGGGGGGTCACATGACCTGGGGGCCACGTGACCTAAGGGTTCACTTGACCTCGGGGGTCACGTGACCTCGGGGTGACCTTGCAATCACGCTCACGGCGACGGCAACGCCGCTCGGGCCGGGAACGGGCGTCCAAGAGCTGCGCCTAAAAGACTTA
>JAZHYW010042426.1:0-14566 GCA_037355805.1 Ixodes ricinus | reverse complement strand
AGGGGCGATGCAACAATTTTTGTACTTTGCGCAAATACCGCTTAGAACGGATCCCTGACGTAAATGACCTATGAAACACGCGTTCGTTTTTCACCCCACGCAATAGAAGTCAAAGAAAAAAATTAAAGAAAAACGAGCAGCGTTCACCCCCTCAACTCGCAACCAGAACAAGCGGCCACGTGATCTGGAGCCGATTATATGCCGCCAATGTTAATCATAGCCACGCGCTGGGGTTGGCAAAGCACAGGACACGCGCTGAGTTCCAGACATTGTTATGGCTCGGCTATTGTCGTCGTTGCAGCGATTGGACACGGGCCACTACCCGAATGCTTCTCGAGCTAGTAATTATCACGAGCCCAAATCGAGCGACCACGCCATGCTCGGGTCCAATCTATGAACCACATTCAAATATCGTCATATGGGTGTACTGCGGTCCCCACGTTACGTCATCAAATTTTGCAAAGGAGAGATTGAATGAAAATGATCGCTTTTGTCCTTGAAATTACACCGCAACAAAGGAGTTTCTTGGCCAGTGGCGTTGCGTGCGAGTATCCTTGAGTCCCACTAGTGCCAGTAAGCTCGTGTAAAGTGAAAAACATTCCAATTCAATATCGTTGCACCGCTCCTTTAAGGGGGACACTACCTTGAATTGCACATTTTTTCAAAAATGCATATTCAGAACTGCAGAGTTTCGGCATGTATGGATAACAAGAACACTCTCACAAAGTCTTGTCAATGTGCACTGACAAACAATGTCAAAAATAATTATTCTTTATGTGTTGGTGAGGTGTACAGCACTGCGTAAGCACTGCGTCATCCACAAGTGAAAATAGCTGAAAACAATGTCAGTATATCAGAAGGAAGTTTGAGGAAGACATCACCTACACTGCTGGAAAGAATTTCTGACATTTAAGACGCAAAAAGAAAATTTTAAAAAGTCATCTTGAAACTTCAAGTGCATTTATCTCAACTGCACTTTTGGCAGCAAATCCACCTTAATAAAACTATTGTTTCAGTATGAAACTGCGAAAGACTTAATATTTGCGGATTATATGCCGAAACTTTATCGAGCCGGTTACTATGAACTTAGATTTTACAATTTCATGTTTCTTTATTATGAAAAATTGTAATTTGCAAAAACTGGCAAATGTAAAAAAAAAAAAAAACTTTCATAAATTTTTTTTATTTGTAAAATGCATATTTTTAAATTTCTTTTCATAGCAACCGGCAACAAGTATTCCAGTATGCATTCCACGAAAAATATGTGGTTATCAACACCGTTTCTCAACGATAGATTCATTGAGCAGATTCCCATACAAAGCTACGTTTTGGGGTATAGTACCTCATGAAATTGGTTCACAGGGCTGAGGCTTTGCATGCCCTCCTTCTATATGGCTACAAATACCACCTGCGAATTTCACACCGATTAGGTTAGCAGTTTAAAAGTAGACATGTCCAGGTAGTGTCCCCCTTAGATATGATTTTATTTGTGTGCTTTTTTCTGGCCTGAAAAAGCACTACTGACGTCTAGCGTGCTTGCTGCATATAGGCATGTTGTCATGTCCTATCTTTTTATATTTTGTGGGCTTTTTTTTAGGTCAGGGAAATGAGCACAGAATTTGCAAACACCTCAATCAAGTGTTTCCGAAAACACTATTTTTTTTTGTTAGTTACGACACCTTGTATACCCTAAATTCAAATAGTAATGCTGTCGCATTTGCATTTGTTGCCCTGACTGCTTTCGAAGCTGTGAGGCTACCATTGTATGTTTACTTGCCCTTGCTTTGTTGCTTTGTCTGTTCATCAGATATTTTCTTAGATGCATCTCTCATCACCAAAGGATGCATGTTTCCCTTCATGTGTGTTTCGGTTTTGTTCAGCCCTTTCATGATCTAAATTACTTCCGAGTAATTAAACCAGGCCAGTCGGAATGTTGATTTCAAGCAAACATCCTGGCATGGATTCATAAAGCAGATTAGCAATCCAAAAAATGGCATTGACAAATGTGTGAACGGTTTCTTACCATCCCACCTATTTGGTTGCAGCATTACAAGTGCTTCTATGAAATGTTAAAAACACAAATAAGAGTACTGCCAAAGGCTGAAAATCTCTGATGATGCTCTCATTGGATCATGGTAGCCTACCTTCCACAGTTTGCCAAGTTATCTGAAGCAAGTATTGTAAGAACTTTGCATACTTGTCCACTAATGGGTTCAGAATGAAAAATCTCTTATCAGAGACTTAATAGATTACTAGAGACAACAATTTGCATCTTTGTTGATGCATGCTTTCTCTCCAACGCATGAAGTTGTAACATTAAGCTTCAAAGCATTCCCTTTCTAAATGTCACCTTTTTTTTTCCATCTTACATGGTCGCCAAACATGCTGTACCAATAGAACCGAAATTCTTATTGTCATAAGGCTTGTAAAGAGACCCCAGAAACAACTGCGCACACTTGTTCAGCAGCTGGCCATAAGCACGGACTGTATTTACTTGTGTCCTCAACTCGCAGGATGCTTTTATAGATAGCCAAGAAATGAAGGCATCACATCTCTCTGGAGTAAGCACCTCAACCTTGTGAGTTTATAGATGATGCAGAGCTCTGATTTGCTTGAAGCTGTGTGACTAAGCAGGATTTTCTTGAGAGCTTGGTACAGAAGCATCACCTAAAACTGGCAATAGTGTTTGAGAGCAGTGTTGTCACCTACGAAGCTACCTGACTTGCTTCCAAGTTGGCTAAAGGTTCACTATGTAGTATAGATTGAAAGTAGAACACCTTTCTAGAAACCCCCATGCCACTTTAAGTCCTGAAAACAGTTTGAGGACATATAGTTGTACATTTTTGCGCATTCAGTAAATTCTTAAGTATATCCAATATGTTAACAAAATTTATTCCCCATTATCTTGTGTTCTTGGGGGTTCTTGGTAAGACATGATCGATATGAACGTCTTTAGCGTTTGCTTAGCCAGGTTCTTTGTGTGCACAACTGTCACGGTTGCCTATTGCCAAGCTTTTTCTCTCAAAAATCTGAGGGCATGTGAATTTAATTTAGTTCAATACAGATGCAAACGTACTGCTAAAGTTTCTAGCATAAGCTTCCGCTGCTCCCAGCCCCATAGAGTCAAATTCCAAGCTGCAGACTGAGACAGCAAGGGTTAAATTCCCTCATTTCGGTCTAAATATGGACGAGTGTTAACAAGTGCGCATTTGCATAATCACTACTGCATGGTGCACATTTAAAATCCCAGCGTCCTATGGTACGCTGGAGTGACAAGTGGAACGAGGGACCGGGACAACATTGTCTGCCGCGATTGGTCACCGCCGTGCCTTGACCAATCGCAGCAGACGGCATTGTCCCAGTCCTTTGGTCCTGCTGGTCCTGCCACGTAACATAGGGCCCCTAGGTAACAGTAATACTTCCCTGGCCAAATTGTCTTTTTGCAGTGGAGACTCAGGTCTCCAATTCATATTTTAAGGCAGTATAGCTTCTTGCTCTTTAAACATCCATTCAGCAAATTTGATTGACTTAGCACAGTGTACAGACACCTGCTTGTGTGGGTTTTGACTGAGTCCTTTTTCATGTGTCTGAGTTTCAGACAAAGAAGCCTCGTTATTATATTACCTGAGAATCTGTTAAGTGTATTTTTTTTCATAATGAAAAGAAGTGCAGCTGTTGTACCTCTTTTACAAATTATTACAGTATATCCATTAACAGGGTGTGTATTGGAAGTTGTGGTAAAGTATTAGTTCACTCCCATGCACTCATCAGGTTCCATGTCTTTACACTATAGCATTATGCTGACTGTGCAAGAGCTCCATAATGTGATAGGGGTACCACAAGCAACTGTAAAACACCTGTAAGTCATTTTTTGTGACTTCACTTTGTGGCTGCGAACAGGAATTTTGAGGCTTTATTTGTCTATTGAACCCTCACAATCCTTCAAGGGTACCATATATTCAGGCTTGCTCACTGAGAATTTGTTTGTATGTATGATTAGATAGTTTACATTTACAATAATTTTATTATTATTATTAGTTTGACGTGAAGCAAGTCACAAATGTCTTGTATTTAAGGAAAACATTAGTGACACAACTTGATGCTTTGTAAGAAACATGCCAAAGGTGTGCTATTCTTTGTCCCCTTTTTATTTCTGCGTGTCTCCTTTACAGAGTAATGGCTGTTCCAGCAAACCATGCTCTCACTTCACAGACCTATGAATGAGAGGAATGTTGTGCTGCATGGAGGTGCAACGGCGTCGCAGCCCATCTGGATTCCTGCTATGTCAAGGCCACTACCGAAAGAGTCAGTTGCTGACCCGCAATGATTTTGTTAAACTGTCATTAATAATAGTTGTTGTACTTTAAAAAATATATGCTGAGCAAATTTGTTTATTCCAGAACCTTCCAGATTACTAAGAATTTTTGGTTTCTGAATGACAAGGAACATAGTGTCCATGGACCCTCTTCTCACCTTTATTTGGGCATCTGTTGGGCATTAATAAATGTATGCAAAATATTAGTTTGGAGTAACAGTGATGGAGAGAAATGCCTAAAGGCTAATTTACAATCTGTGTTTCAATTTTGAAATTTTATTATTTACTTCTTATATATGAACAACACCAACATCAGTGATAAACTTTTTTCAAACATACATAACAGTCAAAAAGACTTGCTCGTCAGTTCCAGGAAGTCCTGCAAATTTTATACAGTTAATTAACCCTAAAAGTCTTGTTTCTGTACGATCGGGGTTTAAAGGACTGAGCAAAGGTACTTCAAACTTGTATCTTCTATACGATGCCAGTACTGTTTATAAAATTCTCTTTTAGATAGCAATACAAGATACATGCATAAAAATATATTTCTGATACTGATAGTCAATTCTATCTTAGATAGGTGCTTAGATATGTTGCGGAAATCACATCTTTATGTAGGCTAACAAACAATATAAAAGACGCTCACGCATCAATTTGGCGTTTTATACGAAACATACTTTCGGAAAGAGTACTAAAATTTAGCCTGTAGCAACAGTTAAATCATTAAAAAACTGTTTACATAATTTATAATCGTTAAAAATACGCTGAAGCCGATACCGAAACTAACTTGCCATGTTGGTCGCCATTTTGAGCGTGGCGTCACATATAGGTATAAACACTTTCGCACGTGTGCAGTTTAGACCCTGGCCAGCCTGGCAGCAGTTCACTGTTTTGTGTTCGTGCCACGGATAAAAATGAATTTATCAGGCTCCGTCTGAATCGAACAGCGATGAGATATACTGCTAGATTTGAGGCGATGGCGATAACCCGTTCTCATCACGATCCGCCCGGCATCGCCTCCACGGGGAACCGCCAGCGGCGCTTCGATCGCGATCCGCCGCCATGTGGACCAGATGCCGCTTCGGCGGAATGGTAAACAGCCTTTGTTGCTAGCTCGCCAAGAAAAACTGGCATCGACGTTATGCCTTTTAGTGGAGGCGCATTTTGCCATCTTGGAGTCTGCACGATAGAGCGGTTTTAGTAGAGCCGTGTTTTTCAGCGGCGCTTCCGCATAGCGCGAACCCTGCAGCTGCACAGGCAATTTCCTCAAGTCGCCATTACGCGCTCTTACCTGCTTATAAACCGATAACATAAGCAAAAAGCAGACAGTCGCTAACACCAACAAGCTACCAAGCAAGCACCTGACCAACATGTGACGTCACGGCAGCGTCAAGCCATCATGGCAGCCTCCGTGTGCCGCTCTTGCTCAGTGTTTGCCAGTAGGGGCGGCAGCAAGTGATTTAGGTGTATGTACATGTAAATTTCTAAATTCAATTTCTTCTGAAAAATTAATATTTTTTCGAGATATGTATGCCGCACATGCTCTGGAAGGGCATCCAGATATATGGTGAAAATTTTATAGAATCGGTGACCATCAAGATCACGGCGGAGATGCCCTTTAATACAAGATGCTGGACTGTATCTGAAGATACTGTCAGATACATGTATCTTCTATGCTGCCTAGCCTTGTGTGAAGAAGAGGGAGGGGGGGAGGAGGAAGGAGAGAAGTGAAAGTGAGAGGTTGTTCCAGTAGAATGTTTTAACTGGTATAGCCTCCATGAGAGGAAAATGGGAGAGGAAGCATGTCACCATATGAGGCATATTGTAGCAGGGTTTGAATATAAGATAAGAGAGCGACAGTTATTAAATAGCATTTTTTCAAGTTCATTTGAGCCATGTCCAAACGTAATTTTACGGCAAAAGCTTTCATTTAGGTACCGACCATTCCAACATATATCATGCTGGTTTGTTTCTGTATCTGTCTTACAAATAGAAACAATGAAAACACTGCATTAAATAAACTGATTTTCTACCAGTTTTTTATTTTCCCATTTCAGTTTGCAAGTCTTTCTATTTTTATTTGTAGAGGTGCTGCAAACTTGAACCTAATTTCTTCATAAATAGTGTTGTATTTTCTAAATTTATTTGAATTTGTGTGTGTAAAAAAACAAAGCAAGTTGTTCTGTTTGGCATCTTGTCGATGGGTTTTCCTATACATTTTTCTTTTGCTTTCTACTGTGGTATCTAGTGTTCTCAGCAACTCTCATCAGTCCACTGGAGATGGTTAGAACAAAGATGCAGTCCAGAGGCTCAGCTACCTTGGTAAGAAACATCTGTTAGTCCATCTGATTTGATGCCTTGGTGCTGCAGACATACTAAATAAAATTTAAAGAAGATAAAAATACATTTAGTTTTGCTGGTTGGCTTGCAGTACATCTCCTTACGGAAAAGCCTAATATGCACAGTTATTGTGCAAACTACGACCCTGCTGTGATACATTTGCATGCAATCATTCAGACAAGTGGCCTAAGATGTCTGGCTTGGGCTACTTATGATGTTCTATGCAAGAGGCATGTACTTTTTTGTATGTGTGTGTTCAGTCCTGTCATATCCCTCTGTGAGAATTGACAGACAATTCTTAACAAAGAAAGATGCAAGGTGAGTGATCTTCTGTTGTGTCTTTCAAGGAAAATATATAAGAGAAAGCAATGTCGACTATTGACCTTGTAAACTCTGGAGCAGGAGCACTGAACAAGGAAGCACAGAGCTCCAAACAAAGTGCTTTCGAATGTCAGTATGCAGGCTCTCTCTACAGATTTGTGAACAGTGTTCCGTGATGCTGTTCCCCTGCCTCGAGATGTTGAGATATTTCATCAGTCCGTTAAAGGGCATCAAAGTTCTTTTGAGATCCTTGTTTTATTGTACAACTCAATCCACGAAGTTCTAAGCATCTTAGAAACCCCAAAATTACATTCATGTGCAGTCGATTTGCATATTAAAAAAGTTATCTAAGTTCCCGACACCGTCCCGATTGGCGCAGAACGACAGATGGTGCTAGAGAACCTTGCTGAATATGGTCGAACGACGGACTGCTCTTGTCAGCCACTCGCGAGCGATGGTTCAAGGACGGATGAGCAGGACTGGAAGTGGGCTTTCCACTTAAGAATGTGACTGCAATATTTGTACTTTTCAAAGTGTTGATCGGGGCAGGCTATGCTATGTTGTTCACACTATGGACGCAACACGCCGGTCTTTCTTAACACATGAAAACGTAAGCGCAGGAAGCGGAACAATTTCGTTCAGACTACAAGCAATTGTGGTCTGAAGCTGAGCTCGTCTCCACTTGTCAAGGTTAGGGTTTGCGTGTGTTATGAAAGATCAGCACCTTGTGTTCAGTAGTGTGAACATAGCATTAGTCCAGCTGAGCGTGCTTATTAGCAGAGCACCGGCGTACTGCAGAAAAGCGACACCCGCAGATGCAGGCTCCACGGGTGTCGCTTTTCTGCAGGGGCATCTGTGCTCCCGCAAGATGGCAGCTCAACAAGTCTATCCGCGGTCAGCACTTCGAAAAATATGAATACCATGCAGTTTATGTTAAAGCGAATATTGAATAACATATTATTCAGACCTACTATTAGAAAATTTTAATATTGACTCAACATTACTTGAAACTCACTTGTAACTGTTTTTTGTTTTTTTCACATTTGTTTATTGGTAAGTTTTGATAGCAGCATATCAAGGCACTCTTTACTCAGTGTTTGTGTGAGGTACAAGTCGGCAAATGTTTTTAATTTATGCTCATGTCACATAGGTTTTCATCAGGATTGCAGGAGGTGAAGGCCACTCCAGGCACACTAATTTCATGAAGTGGACATTGTCTTTCTGTTTATCACACTGACATTTAGCGAGAAAAACAGGGTGGGCAAAGTCACCTTGGTGGCTATGAGGTAAAGAGCCGACGTATGGGTCCCCAGGTGGTGAATTCGAATACTGGCGGGGTGCCCGCAATCCGACGGAGGTTATTGCGAAGAAGGCGCGTGTAGCTAAGCTCGGTTGCACTTCAAAAGATACCCAGGTGATCTAGGTTAAACCTCAGTCCTCCGCTGGGGCATGCCAGGCACTCTTAGTTGATTTGGCACGTAAAACACCCAAATTTTACATGGTAGACAACTTTTAGGGGTTGGTTGCTTTCTGCTATTCTAACAGATTTATGTTTGACATTTGAATACTTGCATATTGCTAATATTGACAGAAAAATTGCATGTGCGAGCAGCTACGACGTTGAGTTTCTCTAGCAAATCAGTATGCATGATGAGATACAGTTTCTTTACTGTTCTTGTTCAGCATAACCTAAACTCTATTTACTTTTTACACCCATTCTAGCCAACTGTACAGCGTCCCCATGAATTGAATAAATAATTCGTAACAAATTCTGTTGTCGGAACATTGTTATCCCCACTAATCCATGCACGTCATATGCACTCCGTTGCAGGGAATTCCTAGACTCTCTTGGACCCAGTTTCCATGCCAAGGCCAGATTGGCACTTCACTATTTTCAATGATTTTATCTTCATGAGGCACCTTCTTCGGCAGCCTGTCTCACTCTTATTCTGAGCATGCCTCGAAATTTGGGAAACGAAAACTTTGAGAATGACGTGCTTTAATTTGAGTGCTGAAAATAGGCTTAGGTGGTGGTGTGTGGTGCTTCCAGATGACATAACATAGTCCTCAATCTGCGGTTGTTAGCCGTTTGCAGTGCATGTAACCCTCACAAATACTTCCTTTGATTCTTTGATGATGCAGAGATAGGGCAAGCGGTGAGGAGCCTCGTCAACACAAGAGGCGTTCTCTCTTTGTACACTGGACTTGGACCCAGCTTCTACTGGGACGTTCCTTTCTCGTGTAAGTGGCCCATGCACTGGCTTGCATTCCTAACCTGCAGCACTGCACCTCTTTTAAATTGACAGAGACGTCAGTATCATAGTAACCTTATCTGGATAGATACATAAGGGGGCAAATAAGAAAGCAGACTAGTGTCAAAACCGAAAATCAATATTTAATGGTGTACATTTCTGCCTGAAAATCCTGCATTGTCGATGGAGGGACGACTGACTGTCCACAGCTACCTTGGTTTTTGTTGTGTTCCGGCAGCTGAGGAACATTCTGTGCTGGCAAGCACTACAAGTGCCACAATAAGACTGAAAATTCCTGAATAGCCTGACAAAGTTACCTAGTACAAAAAATACCACTACTAACACAAATCAAACCCTGGCATTATGAGTAGGGAGTAGGAAGTTGGAGCATCTGCCGCTGAGGCGTCAGAATGACTACCATAAAGCCCAAAACAATTGTGCATTCATGGTGAAGAGATTAACGTAAGGAGTAGGATCCCTTTTCCACGGCGGTGATGTCATCCAAGTATGCTTGAACTCCGGGCACTCCCTGCTGCACTGCCTCCAGTTGCCTCACGCAAAATGTAGCCGCACAGGCGAGCGGTTGAAAATGAACAAGCCCTCCTGTGTTTTTGCCCGGTTAGTTGCCAGTCGACAGCATCTATTGGAAGCCAGTTGTATGCATCCATCTGGTTAACAGTACTGAGGACTTCCCCGACATTTAAGTTATAAAAAATTTCTTGAATTCTGGGCAACAGATACTGTTCTTGTCTGCACACAATGTGACTTTAAATCGGCGCACAGTCAGGTGTCCACATTCCTCTCAGTCGCGGGGACAAGTGGTGTCCCATTTTGAGCTGGGCAGGGGCAGGGAGCTGGACAGGGGCGAGTTTGTTAGCCACTTTGGTCCGTGGCTCCTATGGCACTGTGCGAGCCACATGCAGTGGCAGGGCATCTGCCCATATTTTTAGGCTAATGGGAAGTTCCTTAAAGGGGGACACTACCCAAAAAAGTGAATGTTTAAACCACTTGTCTGATTTAAATGACATTTACAGGGCTTGTTTCTGTTGATGTTGAGAACATTTCTGCCAAATTTTGTTAACCTGGGTGAAGTACAAAAAAAATTGCAAATGTTCAAAGATGAAAGTGGGCGTGTCTGCGTAGGAAAACTATCGTTTTGAAATTACTTATAAATTTGTCGTTTTCATGTGTTATATTGCTTTAGGACAGTTCAGAGCAGATAGCTATGGAGCTATATTTCTATATTATACCATCTTTCATGACAAAAAAGCCACATAAACACAAATACTGTTTTTTAGATTTCCATCCTTTGTCCAAAATTTTAGTTCTTGAGCATGAAAAATGACAAAAATAAAAAATACAAGCTCATAGTTATCTTCCCCTTAAAATTTCACCCCAGAAAAACTCATAAAAATGAATCCAAGTTACGTAATAACAAAACGATAGTTTTCCTAAAGTGAAATTTATGCCAAAAAGTGGAATGGAGAAAAATGTGTTCAAAGTGCTCCAACCTCTACCTTTTCTTTAGCATCGGTGGACCGAAAATAATTTATAAAAAATTAACTATGCAGTGTAAACTAATGAAACTTTCTGGGAATACTCTCTAGATGTTGGTGGATGTAAATATGACATTTTTCAAAATCAACTTTTTTTTGCAGAAATTGTTTTTTCTGGGTAGTGTCCCCCTTAACAAACATCGGGCCTGGCTCGGATAACTCCGGAAATTCGGAGAGTAGCCCTGATGTCATCCCGGTTTTTGGAGCATGTAGGTGTAGAACGCTCACCTGAACTTTGTTCATTTTGAATGCTGGCACTTCCCCAGCTGGACGGCTCGGTGAGGTCTCGCCACATTTGGTCCAGACATCCCACGTTGTCAGTGTGCCCGCCTTTTCCGGCTCTTGTAACAGAACCTGAATGCTCAAATTCTCATGCGGTTAGCTTGCCCAGAAACAGGAAGCTGCAGCATGGTCTCGCTGCAGTCTTGGCGAGGTGCTTTGATATACTTGAGAGACAGGTGGCAGTTACGTCAGCACAGAAGCTCCAGTGTCAAGTTGAATCTTCAAGTACTCCCCACAGTCCAGCACTCAATAGACACCTGACTAGGTTGTTGCAATCAATCCAAGAGTGCACAGGTCGAGAAGCCACTGTCTGGACTCCTCTAAGAGAGGTGTTCCTTCTGAACAAAACTATTTTGTCTAGAAGGGCAGGTGCGCGCTCCGGGTCTGCCCATTTGCAGACGTGGTTCGGCCGCTTTGAGTGTCAGGGCATCGCTCTTCTGCCGCTAAGGCAGCTCGGCGAGCGCCTACGGCATACTCCGGATCTTGCAGTCCGCATACAATGTGCCCAGAAGATTCCGCGTTCGTAGCGCTTGTCAGAAATTCTCATATCTTGAAAATTTCTGCCGACATGCCTGGTCCATTTCGTGTGAAACGCTTATATCACTCTGCGACTCCAGCAATGGGGTGAGAAGTGATCGTGCCGTTGGGCCACTTCAGAATGTTCTAAGTCATTGATTTTCTGAGCGCACATCATACCCTGGTACTGATCATCTGGATGCTGAGCGCACGGGCCAGTCAAGTTTGTTTCAGTCTTTCAGTCTGTTAGGTCACGTGCCTGGATATATGCCTGGGCGAACCATTTGTCGAATGTGTCATGGACTGCGGCAGGCCGTAGCGCGTCATCATGTTATCACGCTGCATTTCATCTACGCCGAGTCCTCATGGCGCATTTCCACTTCCGTATTTAAGCGCACGGATTTCGCGCTGGCAGCATGCAGATTTTGGAGCCGGGTACAAGTCACTTGCCGCTTGGTGCACGAGAAAAACTGACCTGTGAAATACACCTGACGAAAAGTTTAGATTGCTACGTGCAGGCGTCGAGATTTTGCGGTCCTTTGAGATAGAGCCTGGTGACATGGGACACCCTACACGTTGGCTCCCTAATAGTATCACAGTACTTGGAATGCACTCAAAATGTATTTCAGTACAGGAATACAATGTAGGAAAAAGTTGTGTCTCAATACACAAATATAAATACACAATGTATTTCTGAATAGTACTGCAGTATATTGTATCACAACATCTGCCCGATCCTGCACTCATGTCCACCTTTGTCTTTGCTTGATCTCACTGTGTGATGACATCGAGATTCTAGTGCACGGTCTTTGACCAGTATTCTAGGCGATGTTGGCCAACCACTGAGCTGTCATCATGGAAGTGACTCACCGTAAAATTCCGAGCAAGCGCCCCCACCGCAGCAAGAGCCTTCCCCACTTCACAGCTAATTCTCACATTTCCAGCTGCTGTTCCGGGAAAGCGCCCCCCTCTCCCCGCGCTCCGCACCCGCATCAGGCACCGCGCTGACCGCACCCAGGCAACACTGGCCTGTGAAGTTCAGTGCAAAAATCCAATCCAATCCGGTCTTACTTTGCAGCCCCGATCGGCCCGGTCACGGCCACTTACGCTAGTGCGCACCATTGTCGCTTTGTTTTGTAGGGTGCCAGGCTCGGCTATGCATTTTTATTAACAGTGGCAAAGAAAATCGAGGTCGTCTAAGTTGCACAGAAAACGGGAAAGACGTACACCAGACGGTCTCGACACCAAGCTCGACCGGATATGGGAATGGGCAAGAATTTTGACAATTTGCTACAGTCGGACTCGGAAACCCAAAGTTTGACTAAAGCTAATCCAGCAATGGCTGCCGGTGCTCAGTGGATACGTGGACGACGCGCTCTTTGAATCCATGGGCGCAGAAAAGTGCAGAATGAGCCATTAGGCAACCAGTTAAGAGGCTAACGGCATGCAGTTGGGAAACATCGCGGAATGCTGCGAACTTTTGTCTTGTCGACTCTGAGGAGATCTTTTGGGTGGTTTTGGAAGTGATTAACATAGCAGTGACAAATCTTTGGCCCAAGAAAGTCTAGCATTCTCAGAGATAAATAAAATAATAAATCTGTGTGCACGGCAATTTTCCTCCGTTTTTTGCCGGGCGCAAATAGCTTGTTTGTTGCCATCTTGAGTGTTGGTGCCGTTCCGGGATAGCGCCCCTCCCCCCCCCCCCCTTGGCAGGTAATTTTGTTGACTTTGCGTGCGGGGGAGGGGAAACGCTTGCTCGGAATTTTGCGGCAGGTAAAAAGCAAGAGGTTTTACATCTCTGGAGTATACAGAGATCAAGCAGAATTGCTTGGTATCTTGTGGGCCATGCTGGTAAAAGATAGCAATTCAAAGGAGTCAGAGATTTCAAGTTTTTGGCAATACCTCTGCATGTGTTTTCATATGTATAATTCAAGAAATTAGATCTACTAGATGGGTAAACCAAGAAAACACGGACTATGAAGAAGAACAAACATGACAGGACAATGCTGTAACAGGACTTGTAATGCAGGACAATGCTGAACAGCATTGTCCTGTTGTGTTTGCTCCTCTTCGTAACCCGTGTTTTCTGAGCTGTTTTCCCCCATCATGTATAACGTCAACCAACTGGCCCAGTTCTCCACCTTATTATAGATCTACTAGATACTAGTGGGGCTTAAAAAAGCAAAGAAACTTGGAGACATGAAAAATCATGTTTGCTAGCTACTACATGGTAACTTTAGAATGATTAATATGAAAGTGTATGAGAGCCTTTTAACTGGCTTGCAAGCTTTGCAAATCTATATCTCATGTGATGGCATGACTACAGAATTGGGGTTGTTCACGGATGCTTTCTGTTAAGCAGTCCATTTAAGTATTGCAGTGCCTATTATGTTGATTGACTTTCCAACTACTGAAACTTAACTCTGCCTTAAAATTTTTCTTCTGTTGGTGTTGAATCTACTGGAGTATGTATGACTTTAAACGACAGTGCAGCAGACCGAACCAGCATTCATGTTCAGCTTTGCTGCTGGGGCTACGGCAGGGCATGTGTACCTCTGACTTGCAATGTCTATTTTATCCTCAGCCATCTGTTGTTTTTCCCCTGCATGTTCCTTCACTGCTGTATCAAAGCTGCTTGCAATGTGCATGCGGACCTCATAAAGAAGGGACCTTTTTAGATAACGAGTGCCATCTGGGAGGTTGGGGTTGTCAGCTAACTAGATGCATCGTGGGGCAGCCGAACATGCAGTCGTTCGTCAGAACACATTGGCATCTTGGCAGCTATATATCGGTTTTCATTGCTTTTTATGCTAATGTTTTAAAAAGAATTGGTCAAAAAAATGGAGCCGTTTACAACCTTCTGCACGCCGAATTAGAGCGCAGCTCTTGAGGAGGGGGAAGGCGCAGAGGGGGTCTACGACCCCGGGGTGGGGTCACATGACCTGGGGGTCACTTGGACTGGGGTCACTTGACCTCGGGGGTCA
>JAZHYW010042424.1:0-11790 GCA_037355805.1 Ixodes ricinus | reverse complement strand
GATGCACGAGGAGCACTTTTTTAAAGTAATTTACTCTGAACGAAACTCTGTTCGCTCAACTCGAAAAAGGCTACACACTTTCCACAGCAACACGTACGTTCATATCAATCAACCTTTCACATGTGCATCCAACATAACTTCCACGTTTTTCATGGAAACTCATCCCTAATCTTTAGAGCAGTGATTATTTTTTCATTATTTTAGGCTTCTACAATCATCTAGACACACTTCCAGATCGGTCATTTCGGTGCACGTTTGTCAAAAGCAAGTAGGCACTTTATAAGTAATGAACTCCTTTCCTTTTACTTTCTTCATCAGCTATCTGTCTATGAGCCAACGGACACAAAACACATTCTAGAAGCTGCTATTCATGCAATATTGATGACGTCGACTCACCTCCTAAAAGGGGCTGAGCAGTGGTGGAATGAGGACTCCAAAGAGACCAAGAAGAAACGAAATAAAGCATGGGGCATATTTTGGCGATATCCTTGTTAAATTAACCTGACACTGGGGTAAAGAAGAAACATCATAACATAGAAGAGAGAGAATTGACAGGGACGATGGCTGAAACTCAACTAACCTGTTTATTTAGTTCACCACCTTACACACTCTCAATCTCAAGGTGATCTCCACCCACACAAAAGGACGAAGTCAATACAGTTCAGGCGGCACAGTCTCTATTACACAATGCAAGAATGTGGACCACCTTACAGGTCGACGCAATAAGGCAACATCCACCCACCTACGAACCTGAACAAAACGATCTCTTCTCCTGCTATTCTAAACACATCTGATTCATAAGACGCCCTCTCCACATACCACAAAACAAACAACACAGAAATGCCTTTTACACCAACACACGTAAAATACACACGCCTACAAAATGAACTGTCCTTTTTAACATCAAGCTTTAAACATATGTCGTCTTCGCGATAAGAGTGGTACGGTTTAAATGATCAAATCTGTCAAAGCGAATTTTTAAAACGATCTCTTGAATATATAACCTTTAAAGTAACTAACGTTACGTATTATACGCATCTAGTAAAACATTCTTTGCAAAATATCCAATGTACGTCAATCAAAGGAAATCGCGCACCCCTCAAATAAAATATAAATAAACAATGCCACACAAATATGCTGGCATCGTGTTGACCGGGATTGTCCTTGAGAATCTTTTTAGTGGAGTTTTATTTTCCGTAATTTGTTCCTATATCGTATTTGTGAGTGGCTCTGTCTAGCGGTGCTCTCAAACACCTGTAGAAGAAGATGATTGGCCAGGTCTTGGTTATTGTAGATCCTTACTCCAGAGAAGTAATCCTCACGCGGGTGAGGTGAGCCCTGGTGTGCCTAGATATTCAAGCCCGGAGTTTAACAGCCCCAAAATTCCGGATGAGCAGCACTGTACATTTTAAAAGGCTTATTTTTTGTACAGTCAGTCGTCTTGATTCCCTTGGTGTATTTCAGTACAGACTGCATGGTTTCGCAGAGTATTAAAGTTCGACATTGTTTTATATCTTGGCAATACCTCGTTTGTTCTTATCCAATAGTCAAGATAATACCTGCAAAAAGTATATAAATCAAGCACTTTACTCACGTAAACAAAACGAGCTTTAATTTTGAATAACAACATCTCATCATGACTTCCCCATCACCGAGAAAAACTACCTAGAACAAGAACGCAACGAAATAAAACAATTGACGACTTTGAAAGTAACATAATATGGTAGCGTAAAAATAGAGATTGCTGGTGATATTAAGGCCAGCTTGAGAGAAAAGAAGTAGATATTAGAACATGTATTTTTTTTGCTGAGCTTTTTACGTCATTTTAAAGCTGCTAAAGGCATCCTCTTAATTCTGCTTCCTAAAACAAAAGAAATATTAAACCTGTCGAAAATGAATTCACTTCTTTCATCAAATATTTTTTTTCTGGATAAAAAATATAGAACAGAGCTTTTGATTCCCACCTTAATAATCCAGATTTACGGCTAAAAACAACTCTTGCAGTGAAAAAAATAATTTACCTACCGTGCTAGATGTCCAAATAGGGATTAGTAGTATAAATTGTAGCCTTCAGTAAAAGATGGTGAACTGCGCACTCACACACGGAGGTGCTGTCATAAAAAATATTTCTTGTAATTGTAAGGCGCATGTCTTTTATAAATTAATGACAGTCTGTTCTTCTTTGTTTTCCAACAGTATTCCTAGTTGCAATCGCTATTTCACAAACTGCTACTTTTAGAATTAAAACCTTTCAGCTGACGCTGTCTCTCCGCGATAAATGATAATAAAAGCCAGTGGCAGTGAGTCACAATTTAAAGCAGTGGTCCAAGGCATCATATTTGTTTTACTGAGGTATTGCTGCTTCAGGAACCGTGTTATTGGAAAAAGAATGTAATTATGTATGCCTGCGTCGAACTTTCTAAGCCCTAATCAACGAGGCTCTCTACAGAAACTTGAGTAAGCCTTCTTGACATCTGAGCGCCCAAAATTTAATATTTGTAAGCATTTAATTTTCAAAGAAATGAGGAAACTGTCACTCTATTTTATTCTTTGTAGAGGCGTCGTCAAGTCTCTCTAGGGGGGCCGTAACCAAGTGTGGCGCAACCGCGTCGCTCACTGGCATGAAGTTGGTGGCTCGTTCCGTTGTAGGCGACCTGTCAGGAAATATGGGCCCTCGGCCATCAGCTCTGACATAGATGGACGCCCTATCTCCGAGCACTTTGGCTTTGAATTGTATGGGGTGTTGCACCCCTCCATTTGCCTGCCTTCTCCCTGCCCCTCCGTGGTCACCTGGCACACCGATTAACCTTCCCAAAATAGATAAAAATATAGGAACTTTACTCCCGGAACGATATTGTCAACAAAGAAATTAAAGACAGGCTTCTAAATACTGCATTTCATGAATTTCAAAACCAAAAAGATAAAGTTCGCAGTTGCTGTTCACTCGCACACTCGAATAATTTAGCAGTGCTTTTGCATCGTCAACTACAAGCTGAGTCGAAGGGATTGGTGGGTGTCTGAAGGAATGTCAAAAAACGGTTTCTAAACGTACTGAGCTGAGATTTTTCGGAAATATGGTTGAAGAACATGCATTAAAGCTTGCAATTTTCAATAAAAGAACTTAACACAGTAAAACGTTTGAATAAAAAAACTTGAAGTCCCTACCTACGGCGGCTGTGTGCTAACCAATGGCGTCTGAGTGGCGCGATGGCCGATAGGTGTCGTCATTTTCCTATCCTTCAACAAGTGCTGGTCGGTAGCGAAGGCACAGCAAGCACCGCATTTTTCAGCGTCGGCTTCTGTAATAACACGGCCATTTTCGGTGACTGGTTTTGGAGGTTTCCTCTCTCAGTGAGACGTATTTCACCCAGCGAAGATTTGTAGGCGATCCGTGGGGTTGCCGCCGAAACTCCGCCCGAAAGCCTAGGTAGGCCTCTTCAGTCCTCTGGCACTTTCCGTAACATTAAACAACCTGTACTTTCTCTCTGGGAGCTAAGCGCACCACAAAGATGATTCACATCCCTAAACATTACGGACCAAAGTAGCAAAAAAAAAGAAGAGAAGCGATAACAACCATGTAGTGCAAAACAGACGGCGTCATGTAGTCGAAAATAGTTGTCAGCGAGAAAACAGGAATACATGTTAGTTTTGTTGTTCGTGTTTGATCTTATTTTTTGTGTTCTATTGAAAAAATAAAATAATCATGCATTGACGACTAAAAAAGCTTGTAGATTCTGGCTTAGACAAGGTTGCCTGCCTTTCTAGAAGTCGTGGACTGTCAACACAAGAAAGAAACACACTTCGGACTGTGTCTGAAGACTGCATTTTGTATGATGTATTAGCACAGCTACTACAGTCTAAAAGTACTTCACCGCATAATCCTGTCGTCAATATATCCGGAATACGAAAAGAATCTGATGCCCCCTACCCTCTCATTCCTTCCGCACCGCCTTGCAGTGTCCCATGTGCCGTGCTTTCGCCTGAAGCATACATTTTCCGATCTTACGCGCCGACATCTGTCAGATGTTGCGCCAATCAGACGCATTTCTTTAGCAGAGGGCAGCCATAGATGGGGATTTCTTTTTTTTGTATCTAACTTTTTACTCACGTTAGCTTGCACGGTGATCTTTTTATATCCCGATGCATCTTCTTGGCAACCTATGCAAAATACTCGCATAAAAATTCAGAAACCGATATTTATTTTTCGTAAAGACAAAAGTCATTTTGACTACGCCTGTACAATGAGTTCGGTTTAAATTTAATTGCACTGGTTTAGGGACATATTGAAATTATTCTGACAGATTTCACCCCTCGGTACATGTCTGAAAAGCCGATGAACTTCAATCGAGCAGGTTTTATGGCGGTCATAACCTTCTTTTTTAAGAAAACCAAGTTTGAATTAGCCTGTATGTGAAACTTTCTTGAATGGTGTTTTATAGAATTTCTTTATATCATTTTGCAGTGCAACAAAGACAATCACCATTGTAGGAAGCCCTGCCCAAGTGCCTTGGTGGCCCTTGGACGCCATATGTGTGTAAAGCATAATGTATACGCATATCGGAAACAAATAAAATGTGACCGAATGACTGCAGTGCCTCGTCTCTTAAAGGAGCTTTGAAAAGATTTTAACGTTGAAAGAATTTGCATCTTCTAGTTTTGACATTGTTTATCTTGTCACAAAGGGCAGAAAACACATCTCCTTCCTTCAAAATGTTGCGATTCCGCCGCGTAATCGCGAGGCAAGAATTATGAATATTTCCCCACCTGCAGCTGTGAGCGGCGGCCATGAGAAAAACGCAACAGGACGTAAATGAAAGACTTGCAAAAATTTAGGAAGTTGTGCAAAAACCTGCTTGATAAAAGGTATTTTTTTATAAATCTTGACGTTCCAACATGAAAATAAATGCGTTGAAAACCTGGTATCATCCGCAACACTTTTATTATACGGAGTATTAATGGCGCATCTATCCGAGGTCAACAAAACCCCCAGCTCTATCTGCTGCTTCGAACAGCCGCCAAAATCCGGAAGGGGAAGGGGCCAGAGCCGGACGGGAATGGCCACACCCAGGCGAGACTTTCATCCTTTCGCAAGCGCGTGGTCACGTGGTCGCGAGCGGCTGAGTTCTCGCTGCTCACTGACGGCTCTAGAGACGGAGCTTCACCGGAACCCCGCGCAACCCCCATTCACGTCACAGCGCACGTGACTCGGAAGGTGGTGAAGGAGTTGAGATGTGCAGAAAACCTCAATCTTTGTCCATTTAAAAAAAAAAAACTAGGACATGCAGGTAAATGCGTTTTTTTTTTGTTCTTTACTACAGAAAGTTAGAGACACCAACTCCCAAATTATTTAAGCAAAACACTGAAATTGATACACAGCTCCTTTGAAATGGTTTTTTGCTTACTTTGGCTCTGCTAACAAATCTTCAATGTGTGCACTTAAAATCCTTCTTTTGAAAAATAACTGCTTTATCGTCGACCTGAACATTTCAGGAACACGTCCGGTTAGTTATTCTGACGTGTGAACGTGTATGGTTCTGTTTTACTGGTTTTTGTGTCAGGAGTGGCAGCCGCCCCCATCACAACCTCGGTGGCTCGATTTTATCAATCCACGCGGTCATCTGTGTAAACTGTAATATTTGAGTGATTTCCCAGACTTCTTCGGTGACCATTCTTGGCACGGCAGGCAAACGTTTTGGCTTGTGTTTGGGCTGGATTTCGGAAATTAGGGTGGACTGTGCCCCCAGAAAAAGGCATTTCCCGGAAGTAGTGCAATACCCTCGTTGACCATCTACCAGGCGAAATAGCTATTTTAGCGAACAGAGATTTTTGTGTCTCTGGTGGCAGATCACAGCGAATTTCGAAGTAACAGCTACAGCATAGAAAACTTGAACACATCATTGCTGCTGTGCTTGCATATGTGCGGCCCAGCTCCATCGGCTCCTTCAACGAGATATCATGGGCACGACTTCGGAGCGCGGCCGTCTACGTTTCAAGTACATCAGTGGAGCAACGAGTTTGCGAAATATACCGAAGGTAGCCTGGTCTACTTAATCGAAGACGGCTTTCAATTCACATAAGGGAAACATTGAAGATATGTTTCGCATTTGTCATTATAGACAAGGACATTTTTTTTTTGCTAAACTGACCACTTTCTAAAAAAATCCAAGACCAATTGCAAGGCTCGGTTGCACTTTTAGAGGGGAGATTGGTCGAAGTAGAGGCAATTCTAAAATATTTCCGAGGATATGGCACAAAATGAGACCACTTGCTACCGTGAATGAGTATGCCTCTGTTAGGACAACAATAGTTTGCTTGAACTCGATACAGGAGCTGGAAAATAGGTCAAGAAGAAACAACCTTTTATTTTTTGGCCTGGATGACCGGGCATCTGAGGGATGGGATGAGTCGGAGCGATTGGTTAGCAAATTTTGCAGGAAAAACTAAATGTTGAGGTCAAAACCATTTAGAAAGCCCACAAAATAGGCCACCACCAACTGGAAAAAAGGACCAGTAATCGATTATTTCGCATTAGACAGACAAAACATTTACTTTCAAATGTAAGGAGACTTAGGGGAACAGCCTATAGTATTTTACAAGATATATGGCACTTGTGAGGGAAAATGGAAGGCATTTGAGGTCGTATGAAAAATATAAATGAAAAATAATGTAAATATTAGGTAAACTGTTTTTGACAAGCTCATCATTAATAAAGCCGCTTTTTAAGGAGATTCAGAAATTGATGAAGTCGTAGCCTTACGCAATAAGTGAATGGTTAAAGCATCCGTCTGGGCATATATTTCGCCAGATCACCATGAGCTTGACGGAAATTACTTTCCTCCTGTAATATAAAATTGCAGAATATAAAAAAATAGATGTGTTTGGGGGGGGTTCTAATCAGGTATAAACCAAGTATCGGTATCGGGACTGAGTCCTAGGTTGATCCCTCAATCAGTAACAAGGAAGTGTTCTGTCCCAACTACATTGTTTATAAAATGGACCGGATATACCGTGGTGGTGGTGTCCTCTGGCTGGTAGATAACTCCGTAATTCTGCCCTGGCCGATGTGACGGACGACACTGAGACTGTATGTTGCAGAATGCTGCTGACGGAGTCTTCTTATATGACAGTTGGCGTATTATACCTCTCACCGTCTGATGATAGCGGGTCAATAGCTGCCCTTGGCGACATAGCCTCAAGTTTTGACGATGTCGACCCTAATAAAAAATGCACCAGGCAATCCTGGCGTGACATCAGAAAATCCTGGTGTGACACTAGAATATCTGGTGTGCCCACCAGCAATGATGGTGTATCGAGCACACCAGCCTGGTGTGCCCACCAGCAATGCTGGTGTATCGAGCACACCAGCCTGGTGCGCGCACCATGGTATGCTGGTGTACCCGCACACCAGTCTGATGGGTACACCAAGAGAGTCTGGTGTCACACCACAAGGGCTCATGTGCCCACCAGGCAGCCTGGTGTGCACACCACGCAGTTTGATGTGACACCAGAGTTGTGTTTTTGTTGAGTTTCCCCCCGTCCGCGAGCGTGTTTTTTATTAGTTTATCTGCCGCCCCGTCCCCCGACGTGGTGCCTTGTTTCCTCTCGTCTTGGTGGTCGCCGGAGACCCCGCGACGGGATCCTTTGTGCTCAAGAAGTGCCGCCCTCATCCCGAGCACTTTTCCTGGCGGCCTTGAGCAGCTTGGGGCGCTCGTCGGCTCGCTTCTTTGAGGGTTTCTCTTTCCCTTTCCGCCGGTATTCTTGTTTAAGTTTGA
Source organism: Ixodes ricinus (assembly GCA_037355805.1). NCBI lineage: Eukaryota > Metazoa > Arthropoda > Arachnida > Ixodida > Ixodidae > Ixodes > Ixodes ricinus. Next base: position 4,018 of record JAZHYW010042424.1, on the reverse strand, counting down.
GAAAATAAAGGAGTCTTCTTTGTGAGTCGATGCCGAAAAGATGTGTGTTGGTGCTCGTTCCTGACTTCCAACGAGCTTGGTTTGGTAGCAAAACAACAAAGAAAGCTAGTAATTGTTACAGTTTTTGGTACGGCAAGCAGGGAATTAACCGCCAAATCATGCCTACTACGAGTAGGAGGGCGCCGACCGCCTGAAGCGAAAGAGGATTACCCTGCAAGCCGCCACAACAAAGATCATCAACGAGATTGGCGTCCTGCTGTCCACGGATCCAACCGACATCGGTGAGCTTGATGAAACATTTGATATTCTTCTACTTAAGGAGGCTTATCTGAAAGGGCTTGACAAGAAAATCGAGCCATCTGTCGAATACGATGCCTTAGAAGAGGAGATTTCGGGCGCGGAGAGGTACGCGGAACGGGTCAGTGTAACTAAGACACGAGTCAACTGCAAGCTGAAAGGTTAAGAATTGCAGAACGACAGGGCGTCCGGTTTTTCGACGCATGGCAGTTGCTCCGGACAAACTCGAGTTGATCACGGGCAACTCCCTACAAGAGTAAAGCTTCCGAAGCTTTACTGCTGTGCTCTTTGAATAAAGTAATTATGACAGCAGCGTTGTTTTCAAACTTATCATTGTACCCTTTCTGTGAGTAAAGCAACACCCAGTCAACAGGTGCTCTGGTATCACACTACAGCAAAACGTGATGACCCACCAGGACACCAGATTGCTGGTGTCACATCAGAACACCAGGTTGCTGGTGTCACACAGGCACACCAGATGTCTGGTGTCACACCAGAGCACCAGATTTCTGGTGTGAAAATGTCCCAAATCACATCCTGTGAAACAGTCAGAGTGTAACATCAAGTCACACCAGCCCTCGGCCTGGTGTATTTTTCACTAGGGTCATAATCATTATTGGAGGTTAGTTTGATCACCATGGTTTAAAGTTTGTCGCTAGCTCGTGCAATATGGTTGTTGAGTCTGCAGTGAATCGTTCTTTGTTATATTGTTCACACATTTGGTTTTCTGCAATGTCTTACACTCTCAAGACGTGGTGAGAACATACACGAATTGCTGCTATGTAACTGCCCTTATGTTTTTTTTAGAGGGTTTAATTGGTACTAGAAATCATTTCTCCTGATATGTTATTGCTGACATTTTTTGCTCCTTTTGTCAAAATTATTCTGGCGATACTGAACGAAAGTTGTATTTGTATGGCAAAGGTGGTTACAAACCATTACTTGTCAGGAAAGTTTCTACCCCACCTTCTCTTTTCCCATGGGTGAGAGAGGCACGGACACCTTGTGGTTAATTTCAACGACAAACAGTGCATTGCCATAAAACCGTCCATTCCGTCGAAGACAAACCAGAGAAAACAAATATAGATCAAACCTTGGGTTAACAATAACGTGTTGAAGCACATAAAGTGAAGGAGGTGTGCTTATGCCAAATACAACAAAATTAGTTGAGACGAAAATCTTAAAAGAATAGAGAGCGCAACTGCGCCTTACAAAAGTTTGCTACGCTCTGCTAGATACGTTATTTGTTTGGAATGGTGGGTCGAATGACGACGGAGATAAAGCAGTTCTGGCAGTTTGTAAAAATATGTGGCAGTGATAAATCTAGCACACGCGGACCACCAACAGTGACTCAAAGTATTGTAACTTACCTATCCACAAACAAGAAAGCAATGTTTTGGCTCTGCTTTCAAATGAGTATTTTCGTGGATACAACAAGTAATGGCTACAGTTAGTAACCAAATTGACAGCGAGATTCCGGGTATAGAGATTAGTGTGACTGGAATACACAATTTTTGACCCAAGTGTATGAGTCCTCTGCCATCGGGCCTTATGGTATTCGCCCGAGGTGGTAAAGCCGTTGTAAGGCATGATAGCTCCTATTGAAAATATTTCTAAGGGGCCCGTCAGCCTTGAAGGATTATGGGACCTCACAGGCCTTCAAAACCCTTCAAAAATACCCTACAGAAAAACCCTTCAGGGATACCCCATAGAAAAACCCTTTAGCCCCACAGCCCTTCAACCAGTCAGACCCTTTAGCCCATCAACCCTTTAGACGCCCAAATGACTGTGAACCATAGACAAAAATGCAGTTCAAAACATTATTAAAACTTTATTGCAGACATTTAGTTGTACATGCATATTATAGCTCAAAAAGGCGATAAAAAGCAACGGTTTGTTCAAACCCGGCGCAAGGAGCTGTAGACAAAAGAGATCATATCAAATAGGGACAACTGACTTCTTTATCACAAAGAAAAATATCTTTCAAAGTACTCACAATGGCGCTGGGTATATTCCTGATGTACGGTAGTTCAGCTAATTAAACCGAGCAGATGCACCTCACGGCCACATACACAGTCCCAGTAAGCACGTTTAGCGAAAACCACGAACTCGCAAGCAGCACCCGTCGCCGTTGAGAAATCCCCAGCACAGTCACGGTTTCGTCCATGATGACGTCGCGCCGGCGTCTTCGGCGTATTTTTCGCTCGATGGATGCTTCTGAAGTCGGACGGACGAAGAGGCGCAAGGAACAAGGCGGGACAGCGGCCGTCATCCACCGTTTCAGGAACCACAGTGCCATAATCCCGGTGCGCAGGCACAACATGCGGTGGGACGCTGACCCCGACTGCCAGGTTTTCCAGCGAGTAAGCCGACACCGGTCACCATCTCCTTGAATGCGCTGAAGACGATGGCGCTCGAGCGGTGCTGAAGGCGGCCAACGCCGAACTAGGGTTCACCTGCCGAACCAAGGAAAAAATCGCACAGATTAAAACAGACCAAGGGGCGAGCCCTCAATGGCATGGATGCTCACCTTCCTGAACGAAATTGGTCCGCTCCAAACATTCGTGCCGGCTCGTGCGTGGGCAAACCGGAACCGCCCGCGAGCAGAGAAAAAATGGCTATGCTGGCTCGGGTGGCCTCCCCACACCACTCTCTCCCGCCGACTGCTGGCCTGGCCAGCCTGGCAGCCCTGCATCCTCTCCCCATCGCCGGGTGGAGAGAGGCGCCTTGGCGCGCTGCTCTCGGCTTTTTTTATTATTATTATTCATGGCTGCACGGATTTCGCCTCGAGCGGACTGCGTTCGCCTCAAAACGCCGCTCGGTCAACACCACTCCCCATCGCCGGGTGAGAGAGGCGCCTTGCCGCGCTCTCCCCATCGCCGGGTGGAGAGAGGCGCCTGCCGCGCTGCTCTCGGCTTTTTTTTTATTATTATTATTCATGGCTGCACGGATTTCGCCTCGAGCGGACAGGACTGCGTTCGCCTCAAAACGCCGCTCGGTCAACACCACTCGGCCCGCGGCTCGTCAATTCTCCACATGGGGCGGTCGCCCTCAGTGGCCTCCCTGGCGACCGAACACCGGGGCAGTGACAGACGGGTCCAGGAGGCCACTCGTATTTGATAGAAGAGCAGTAATAAAAATCTGACCGTACACAGATACGATCGGCATTCTCCAAATACTTTTTTTTTCCGTCGCGTACGAAAGGCAGCTATGTTCTAATTCTGCGAAATGTGTTTTCTCCACGTAAGCCGTTGCCCACAAACATCTTAAGAAGCCTGAAGGTTTTCCCGACCCCATTAGCAAAGTTCTTGACAGGCTTTCAGACATTTCAAGGCATTGTAAAGGGTACTTCAGACATTTCAGGAGAGCCTCTGACGGGGCCAGCGAACCCACCAGGAAATATCGGTGCCCCCTTCAAACATCTCAGAAATTCCTGAAGTCCCCTTCACACCTTTTAAAAAAATCCTGAAGTCCCATCAGAGCGATTTTCAATAGGGAGCTGCTCATCTCTGCGATATGTTTTAACAGTTAAGACAAAACCCCAAGACTGGGGGGAAAAGGACAACACAACACAAAGTCTCAAACACAGATGAAATTTATTGTCCAGAATATTGTGGTTTTATAGGATACAGGTGCCCCTGAAAACCGAAAAGATGGGAAAAGGGCAGAGGATGAACTTCTTTTTCCTGAACGCACTAGAGGGAGGACATTCACCAATAGC